>JAJOZX010006474.1:262500-270324 GCA_023014485.1 Bathynomus jamesi | reverse complement strand
CCTTATTTTTTTATTTTTTAATGTTCTGTGTTGCACCCTTGAATTGGTTTGATTCCATGTAAAACTGCGACATATGAAAGAGGAAAGATTTTTGAAGGATTTTTAGAGGTAGCTCAATGTGCTCAAATCCTATTTTTTTATTATTATTATTATATTTAATTAATTTTAATTTTATATTTAATTAAATAATTATATTTCATTAATTATATTTAATTAATTTTAATTTTATTATTATATTTAATCCTATTTGTTTCATTTCAGAAAAAGTATGGCTTCCAGTATAGTACCAAATACGCCAACTAAAACTGATGTTCATTGCTTGGAAGTGAAATTACTGAAATTATTGGATCTAAGCTACCATCAATCAGACAAGCGCTTGGTATTTTTCTCTATCGCCAAAAATAAAAAAAAACTAAACGAGATGCGTCAACATATGTAATTCAGAAAATTCTGCCATTCTGAAGAAAGCTAGAATACCGACCAAAGAAGTACATCATTGCGAGGAAAGCTTGAGGAAGTGTTCGAAAATTGGAGGCTGCTGAAAAGAACGAGGGACGAACATCAGCTACTCAGAGTCTAATGAAGAGAAGTTTATTAGTGCGCTTGATGATCTCTTCGACATTGCACATGCGGACGCCTTAAAGAGGATTACTATCCCCGAGGATCGTGAATTTTTGATAGCTCGACGAGAAAAGGGGCGACGCGGCTGCATGACTGCGTTTGATGTAAGCCTGCACAAGAAAGAACAGAGAGTTGCTAAGAGAAAAATGGAAGATGATCAAAGACGCACACGTGAAACTTCAATGGTTAGTGCTTAGCTTTATATAAAATCTAATGCTGTCATTTATTATTTACATGGTTCTATATATTTTACTATATACGCATTATTCTATTCTATTCTGTTCTGTTCTATATTATTCTGTTCTATATATACACATTATTTTCATGGTTCTATACATTTATTTACTGCTGATTTTACTTCATAAAAGCACAAAACTAATCTGGTCCTTCTTTTCCTTTCATACAAGAAGGCGGCTACTAAAGTAATGAAGGCTTCATGAAGCAGTAAATCAGATCCTGAAGTCAAACCCGAAGAGCTTGAGTGGATTACTGAGCCAGGACCTAGCACAAGCGATCAGCTTCGTCAGCGTGGTCGAAATATGGTCATTACCTCAACCTTATCTGCTGTTCTCGACTGTACCAAACTCTCTGACAGAAAGGCAACAATGGTAATGATTGAAACAGTTAAGAGTCTGAGCCATGATGTCACAAATTTGGCACTCAGCCGGCAGACAATTCAGTGTTCTCGTCAACAACACCGAGAGACAATGTTTATCTACTCAAAGAAACTTTTCAAGTAAAAAGTCTTCTCGTAGTGTACTGGGACGGAAAAATACTGCCCAATATTACTGGAAAAGAGTATTCTGATCGTCTGCCAGTTCTCGTCTCAAGAAGTGGTATCTCTCAATTACTAACAGTGGCGAAACTACCTTCTGCAACTGGACAAGCTCAGTCTACTGCAATCTGTAATGCACTCAGAGAGTGGGGAATAGAAGAAAAGGTTCAAGGTATGAGTTTCGACACAACTAGCTCGAACACAGGAAGAATAAATGGCGCTTGTATCTTGACTGAGCAGAATCTCGGACGCAACCTTCTCTTCTTCGCCTGCCTTCACCATATTTACGACCTTGTAATAGCAGCGGTTTTCAAACGTGTATGGGAGAGTCGAGAGCGCCCGAAGTACCCCTCTTCAAACGGTTTGCAGCTAAGTGGCAATGTCTTGACAAACAAAATTTCCAGAACGGTTTCATCGATCCCTTCATATGCCAATCTCTCTCAGAGGAGAAAGAGAAGCTTTTGATATTCATCAACTCACAGCTTTCTGAAGCTCAACCGAGAGACGATTATAGAGAGCTGCTGGAGCTGGCAAACATCTTCCTCAGAGCACTGCCAGCAAAAGGCACCAGTTTTATGACTCCAGGTTCCATGCACCATGCCCGTTGGATGTCAAAAGTCATCTACAGTCTGAAAGCATGGATGTTTCGTGGCCAGTTCCACCTCTCTTCTCGCGACAAGAAGGGTCTACGAGATATCTGCCTTTTTGCAGTACGTCTCTACATTAAAGCCTGGATCACTCGTCCCAGTGCACCTTGTGCTCCAGCAAATGATCTTCAGTTCCTCAAAGATTTGCTGGGTTACTCGTCAATACATCCAGGCATTTTACAATTCGCCTCGGCCAAAATGTCCAACCATCTCTGGTACCTTTCGGAAGAATTGGTTGCTCTGGCCTTTTTTGATGACAAGACCTCGGCTCGACAAAGATTCAGATGATTCACGCGCTGAATCTACAGATCTACAGAAGCTAAGGCTAACAAAGACCCTAAGATCCACTCTAAGGCTAGCCCGAGAGAAAGGAAAGAGTAGGGGGTTAAGAGAAGAGAGAGAGAATAAGGGGTTAAGTAAGGAGCAACACCTATCACTCGTGGGTTAACATTCATTCAGAAAAGAGGAAAAGTGTCTCACCATCATCATCCGCCGGCCACTGCCGACAAGTCAGAAAAATAGTCGGAGAGAATAGGAGAGGGGTGAAAGATGAAAGAAGTAAAATAAGAACGCTTACAAACCATGCAAACACAGTCTTAACTCACTGTCATACCATGCAAACTACAAACATGCAAGAAAAGAGTTAGAGACATGCAAAGTAAGGAGGATAAGAAAAAAAAAAAAAAAAAGTAGGTAAAGTTAAACAAAAAGTGGGTTAGTTTTACGCTATGAGCTACATCTACATTCGTGTTTAGTCTAATATTTTTTTTTTTTTTATTTTTTTTTTTTAAATAATTTTTGCTGGCATCACACGCTGGCATGTCACAAGCTGGCATTCATCGTCAACAGACTCATCCCCGAGCACCACCACCACCACCGCTGTCTTTTCCCAGATAGCTTGAAAAAAAACTTTCTATGGCTGTATAAGTTTCGTTTTTCGTGTGTATTCATTAGAGTTATTATTATTCAATATGTTAAAACTTCATGTTGCTTGAACTACCTCAAAATGTTGGAATACATGTTTCAAAATTTATAGGCCGTGTATTTACACCAATTCGAACTACTTTAAGTTGCGATCATAAAATTTTCATTTTTTTTTTTTTTTTTTCCTATGTAAGGGCCACCCTAATATATATATATATATATATTATATATATAATATATATATATATATAAATCGGTGATTCATAAGTCTGTTACCACTGTAATGGTGAAATATTTTCTGTGTTTCAGATTGTTGGTTTGTGAAAATATGGGGTATGGTCAAGGATAGGGCATAGGGGTATATGCAACAAAACGTCGTAATGTCAATGATTTAAGGAATTTCCACTGTTAATTTCCATGTGTAATTGTGTAAAAATAACCTCAAATAAAAAAACATCACAGGTTTTGTGGTTTGTAGTTATTTTTTATTCACCATTACAGTGGTAACAGACTTATGAATCACCCTGTATATACGATGGTAATTCAATAAGTATCCGCACTTTTTATTTTCAAATTTTATTTTCACATCTGATAGATATAAACACATCACTTCTCAACATAGTCTCCCTGTTCTCAATACACTTAGTCCAGCGATCTACAAGCTTCCTAATGCCATCACAAAAGAATGTTTTTGGCTGTGTGCGTAGCCAGTCTGCACCGCCTCTTTCAGGTCATCATCGCCTTGGAATCGTTGACCTCTCAAAGCGTCTTTTGGTGGTCCAACAGGTAAACATCCGATGGTGCCAGGTCTGGACTGTAGGCTGGATGGTCGAGAACTTCAAATTTAAGTTCTTGAAGGCATTTTCTAGTCTGTGCAGGGGTATGAGGGCGCGCATTGTCGTGTAACAGAATAACACCTTCCGACAATCTCCCTCTCCGTTTTGTGCGAATTGCTTGCTTTAACTCATTTCGAAGCATGTCAGAATACGATGCACTTGTTACTGTAGTTCCACGCTCTAGATAATGTTCAAGGATAGGGCCTCGTATATTCCAAAACAGTGTTAGCATAACTTTACCTGCTAACGGCTGCGCTTTGAACTTCCTTGCAACAGGACATGTTGGATGCTTCCATTGCATGCTCTGTCGTTTGTTTTCTGGTTCATAGTGATAGATCCAGGTTTTATCTCCAGTGATAATGCACTTCAAAAAGTTTTCACCTTCATTATGATACCACGCCAAAAGACGAGAGCAGACGTCCATACGATTACGCTTGTGTTCTTCTGTCAACTGTTTGGGCACCCATCTTGCACAAACCTTGTGGAAGCCAAGAATGTCATGAACTATCGAATAGGCTGACCCTTGACTGATGTCTAATGAAGATGCAATTTCTTTTATTGTTAATCTTCTGTCATCGAAAATCATGGCTCTGGCTTCTTCCTGCTTGTCACCACTGGTTGATGTTGACGGTCGTCCTGAGCGCTGAGCATCTGTCACACATGTCCGACCTTCCTTGAACATTTTAATCCACTCGTACACACTTCGCCGTGGTAACGCATTATTCCCATACTGATCACATAAACGCGTGTGAATTTCAGCTCCTTTCACACCTTCTGCCCACAAAAAACGAACCACGGATCTCTGGTCTTCCTCAGTACAAATTGAAAGCGGCGCAGCCATGCTCACTACTCGTACGATATGTGACAGCTACGAGTAGCCTAAATAAGCCTATACTGTTGCTAGCCTTATTATATATACTATATTATCACTAAAATAAAAAGTGCGGATACTTATTGAAGTATCCTCGTGTGTGTGGTGTGTGTGGTGTGTGTATATATATATATATGTGTGTGTGTGTGTGTGTGTGTTCTTGGCTACCTTACGAAACCGCGATAATCTTTAGGATACACACACAGACCATCGCAACAGGAGCGTGTGTATTGCGACAGTCATCATAGTTTCAGACTAATGAAAATCATTAAATATCATGAAAAAAGGGGAATATAATGAAGGTTAGGTTAGGTTACGCTAGGTTAGTTTAATTACGTCATTTAGGTCAGGTTAAATATCGCCATCCACAGTTGAAAGTGTGAAAATTTCGTGATTTTGTAAGTTAGTCAAACGTGTGTAAACCCTTATCTCCTATTTTGTGCCGTTGAAAAGTAACTCGCAGGCAAAATTATATATAGTATAACCTTAAAGGTGTGTGAAATAATATTAAAGATGTGTGAAATAACCTTAAAAGTGTGTGAAAAGCGGGAACAAGACAGGTAGTTAGACGTTCATTCTACGTTATTGCTACATTATGTATGTATGTGTGTGTGTGTGTGTGTGGCTGATATTACATTGAAAGCGTGAATTTCTTTTTTTTAAATAACCCGCAAGGAAAAGTAGAACATCCACTCCGAGTTCTTTCAAGTTTATTTCAACTCTTCCTCAGGGAAACAGTTTCCCCTGATGAGGAGTTGAAATAAACTCGAAACTTTTTCACATTTTACTACAAGTTATTTCAATATATGTATATTAGTTTAATATTTATGGGTTCTATAATTTTTCTTATGGTTTTTCATATTTTCCATTTTAATTATTTTATTTAGTTACCGTCCGTTAAATACTGGTTTTTCTGCCTCGTTTTTTTGGTATAGTATCTCGTTCACCGTTTTCTGTACTTCATTTTTCCTTCGAGACTATTATTTATTCTAAGTATTTTTTTTTTTTTTTTTTTTTTTTTTTTTTACGAAAACAAACACGTAAAATTTACGTGAAATTTACTGTCAAGAAAAATTACGGAATTGTTACTTACAAATTACACGTAACAGTAATTAAAATCTACGCATGATAATTCCCTTCTTTCGAAAGATACAATATCGAACTTTTACAGGTTCCCTTTTGGTCCCTTTAAAACGTACGAAAATACCAGCCTTCCATAAAGTAATGATTATAGCAAATTCCCAGATATAATGATTTCATCATGATAATCTCTAATTAAATTATGACATCCTAATTACCTCGAGCAAGGATGAAATGCGACCACATTCGAAAAGGCCTAAAAGCATAATCGAATTCAGTCGAGAACAATGCATCGGATAATGATAAAAGCCTTCCCACTTGCGCTTATCAAACATTCGATAGAAGCAAATACGCGAAATAGTTTAAAAGGGGAAAGTTTTGTTCAAAATGTACCCTATCAACTTGTGTGTGTGTGTGTGTGTGTGGTGTGTGTGTGTGTGTGTGTTTATAAATATATATATATATATGTATGTATACCCTAATATGGCGTGATAAATGCAATAAGGTGAGCATTCGCCCAAGTTTTAATTATACAAACGTGAGTCCTTCTTATCGGTTGTAATAACGCCCATAACGAAAGAAGCCATTAGACCTTAAGTATGATGTATCTCTCATATAACCTTCATGTAACTTTGGGAGGGCGTATATAAGAAGCTTAGCTCTTTATGCCACCATCACTCAACCACCAACTCACAAATTTCGCTAAAAATTCTGGTTCGGTTCTCTGCTAATAAACATTGATTTAGTGCCATTATTTAGACTATCAACGACCCGAGATCTGGTGTCGGGAAAACGTCTATTTTAACTACGTCCATTTACCAATTGGGGCAAATTTTATCTTTCAACATACAGGGCGTCCCAAAAAATGTATACACACTTTAACAGCTGATAGCTCAATTGATGTTTCTTTCTTTCCAAGTTAAACCCATTAGAATTAATAATGGCAGTCAGACTAAGCTTTGAACAAAGGAAATTCATTCTAAAATGCTACTGGAAGTGTGAAAACGCAGTTGAAGTGCAAAGACAGTTTAGGAGGGAGTTTCAAACAGATCCACCAACGCGACTTACCATCACTCGAATTAGAGATAAGTTTGAAGCCGATGGAACTGTTCAGAATGTCCACAAGAAGCGTTCCGGAAGACCACGGACATCGACAAGCCCACAAAGCAAGAAAGAGTACTGGAAACGTATCACCAAAGTCCAAGAAAATCTGTGCGGCAAGCGAGTCGTGAGGTAGGAATTTCAGAATCGTCTGTCCAACGCATTTTGAAGCGTTGTCAATGGAAAAGTTACATTCCAAGATTAGTCCATGCTATTAATGAAGATGATGATCCGGACCGAAGAGTGGAGTATTGCGAGTGGTACTTGGCACGATGTGGATGTGGATTGGACGAAGGGGTTTCGTAGAATACCCTCCGCGTTCACCAGACCTCACACCACTAGACTTTTTTTATGGGGATACTTAAAAGACAAAGTCTACGCTATAAAACCTGCAACAGTCGCTGAATTGAGAGCAGCCATTGAACGAGAATGCACACAAATACCAACGAAATGTTTCGTGATGTTTGCGATTCCATTGCTTCGCGTTATCAGCAGTACCTGGACCAGAACGGACGTCAGTTTGAAAACAGGCGTTGACAAAACAATTAAATAATGTCTGTAGATTCTATTACATTTTGAAAATGAAATGTATTTTAATAAACACTGCCTTTATAAGTATTTAAAGTGTGTATACATTTTTTTGGGACGCCCTGTATATATATATACGCGTATATATTACTTCAAAGTAAAATCCTTTTTAGCGGTTTCAACTCCCTAAAGTTTCCGTTAATGGCCTTAACTTGGGCATTAAAATACTGCAATAAAACATATTTAACACCAAATTAACATCGTTGAATTAAGTTATTAACCTAAAAAATAAACGTTAATGTTAAATAAATGTAAATTTGGCAAAAAATGTTTATTTACAATAAATTTTTAGCTACGTATTTTAACATAAATGAGAAAGTGTCGGAAAATACCATTTTTTTAATTTTAAATAAGTGACCAAAACCAAACTACAGTAATGGT
>JAJOZX010006474.1:205000-257500 GCA_023014485.1 Bathynomus jamesi | reverse complement strand
TCCCCAGCCTCCACCCATTGGAAAGTTACAACCGCAACCGCACTTATGGAACGGCGGTTGCGGTTACGGTTGCGGTTGTGAATTTTTGTGCGGTTGTAGTGCGGTTGCGGTTGCGGTTATTCGATCCATCACTAATATATATATATATATATATACACACGTGTGTATATGTGTGTGTGTGCGTGTATTTGGCTTCCTTACGAAACCGTAATAATCTTTAGGATGCAAACCAATTAAAGCTCATTGCTACACGAATGTGCGTATAACGACATTAGCAGCGTCGCCATATTTTTTTAATTGAAAAACATCAGCGTTCGCGCTTGCTTGCGAAAGTGACACTATAATATGCAGGGTGATTTTTTTATCAGTTAACCCCTAATCAGTTAACTCCTAAAATTATAAACATGAAAACAAGCAAATTTTAACTAAAATAAACTTATAACTTAGTGGAAACACGAGTCATTTATTAAAAAAATAAGAAAGAAAAACGCTATTAGATTTGTTGTCAAAGGTTTCTTTAAAGAAAACTCTCCCCCAATTAATTTTTTTAATTTATTTCCATTTTAGGTGGGTTAACAGATAAAAAAATCAGCTGTTATATATATATTACTACAAATATTGACCAACTTTGACAAGGAATATACTGTGTGTGTGTGTGTGTGTATATATATATATATATATATATATATATATATATATATATATATACTGTCTAGAATCGCCTGTAGGGTTCTCCTTCATTTCATAAGGCGTCATATCCTGTACCAAATCGCTGTATGGGTCCGTATTATATCTAGAACACTTAATATTTTAATATATTAAGGTTCATTTTTGTTTTTTCTCAGATACAAAACTGACCCTTAGAGGAGATTTAATTTACCTTAAAATGGGTATAATGTAGAGGGGTCCGTTTGGGTGATGCCTTAGTGACTAAAGTCGCTGAGATTGTCCATGTTTCAGGAGGATTACAGCCTTCAAGGTCATGATATTATGGACGGCAGTGGAAAAGGTAAAAGGAAGCGTAATAGTGAGGACAAAGCTCAACATTCACGAGATGAATTATAAATCGCGAACCCAAGACAACTACATCAAAATCTGTCCAAAGCTTAATTAAAAACATGACCATGACTTTGTCGACCATGACCATGACCATGCACTGTCGCAGTCAAAAGAACTAAAAGAGAACTAAACAAATAAGATTTGGTCCTGTAGGTTTTCGGTCACGTTCCAGAATTCGACAATACTATTTTGTCATATTGTTTCAGTGTTACTTGTGCTTATTTGATGCAATTTTTTTTTTTTTGGGCTATTCCCCTTCTTTGTACATACCCATGCCCACTGTTCTTCGTGAAAAAAATGGCCAATCTTGGCAACTGAAGCATCAGCAGCCAAACTGTGCTCGATTAATATCATACCCATTTTAGCTTCATTTATATATCTTTTAAGGGCCATTTTTATATTTATTCTAAAAGAAAAGCAAAAATCAACCTGGGCATATTAACATATTACGTGTTGTACATATAACACGGATCCATTGATCAATTTGATACAGGATATGACGCCTTATCATGAAGTGTTAACCTTTAGACGCTTCCAAAGTTTTGGGCGATAATATATATATACACCTTTGGTTAACCTTTGGTTAGCTTCCGCCCGAATTGTTCATTCTGACGAAGGTCAAGCTTTTCACTCCACCTTAGACCTACAGTTTAACGTGGAATCCGAACCACGCCCCCAGCAGCCCAGCGTCTTAACCACTAGGCCACCTAGGGTACCCATTTATCTACCAACCACTTTCTTTATTGTGTGGGAGGATGAACAGCTGGGTTTTGCTGCACGCCGGCTGCCGTCAGGTCTCGAACCCCGGGCCGATGGTTTCGTAGTCAGCGACGCTAACCACTTCCATATTCTACATTTTACTTCAATCTCCACATTAAAACACTCTCTCTCTCTCTCTCTCTCTCTCTCTCTCTCTCTCTCTCTCTCTCTCTCTCTCTCTCTCTCTCTCTCTCTCTCTCTCTCTAAAATCTATATGCCAATAAAACTCTAACAGTGTTATTAGAAACAAAGAGCGTCAAATAAAACAAACTCCAAAAGATGGAGTCCGTTATATATTTCTTGTTAAAACAATTTTTTATTTACTATTTTTCTCGTACTTCTTCGATCTTCGTTACAGTAAAACTGAGCGAACTTCTTATAACATTATGAACGTAGCTTAAAAAGGGGAACTGTTTATATTTTATGCCCTTCAAACCCATAAAAAGAAATTTATGTCCATATAAACTTTATACTTTGTACAACATCTTTCTTTTAGCGAGGGGAAGATTCGTATATCCATTTGTTATTTATAAGATTTGTACTACGCAGAAAGTTATATGTGTGTATAAATTATATAGATACATGTGTGTGTGTGTGTGTGTGTGTGTGTGTGTGTGTGTGTGTGTTCGATACAACTTAGAAGAAAAGAGAAAAAAGATTCTGAGCAATTTCGTACGCCCAGAAAAACGTTCTGTTTATAGTATTAGCTGTAAAGAGTGTCATTTGGTATATATTGGCCAAACCATTAAACTTTTAGAAACAAGAGGAAACCGGCACAAAGAAAATATTAGATGTTGTAGAAATAACGGTACAATATTTCTTCATGTAATTAATAAAGATAGCCTGAAATTAGCTATCTTAATTTAAAGAAGGAAATGTATAAAACCCATTTCAAGAAAGTTTCGAAAAAATGCAGCAACTGTTACATAAAAGATACTCCCCACAAGGATTAAGTCATTTTCGGGGGATACTAATGTACTCGTAAGTTGTTTTCTTTACCCATTTCTTGTTCATTCCTTGAGAAGGGAGGCGCTCGAAATCATTTTTCTTTTTCATTGTATATATATATATATATATATATATATATATATATATATATATATATATATATATATATATATATATATATACGCGTATATACTCCCTGGTCCTTTTGAGAGAAATCCTCGAACGAGCAAACCTCTATGTGTTAATCACAAACAAAAATCTCTAGTCAGTACCAAACATTCTTTATCTATTTACGCACGGAACGTGAGGAGCCTTCGGTGCAAAGCTCAGAGAGAAGGAGTGCCGTTTTTAATTCCCTCCTAAGTTTAAAGACATGCTGTGCTGTACCGCAAGGGCAGACAGCCCAAAATAATTTCTTTCTTTCAAGCCAAAAAAAATAAATATTAGTTGTTGAGATTTTGTGTAGACTTCTTTGTTTTGGATATTTTAAAAGGACATACTAAATCCGCGGCGAAAATAGGATATCTGCAGGACAGTACCTCCTCCATCATTAACGCGGATATCCCATAATCTATTGTAGTGTGTGTGTGTGTGTGTATATATATATATATATATATATATATATATATATATATATATATATATATATATATATATATATATATATATATATATATATATATATATAAAGAGAGAGAGAGAGAATTACTCGCTAAAAGAATAACAAAATTAATTGAAAAGCTTGGTTAAAGTGTTCGTGCGAAAATATAATTAATTTTTGGGTTTGAAAGCCTGTTTACATATTTAAACTGTATTGGTTTTAATGGATTGGTTCGGCAGTGTCGAAAACGAGAGTAGATTACAATTTCTGTTCAGTTTTTAAAACCTTTTAATCGTAAAGGTCTTCAAACATCATAAATATTAGGATAAAATCAGGCGTAAGTACAGTATATGGGTGTGTATATATATATGTGTATATATATATATATATATATATATATAGAGAGAGAGAGAGAGAGAGAGAGAGAGAGAGAGAGAGAGAGAGAATATGCATAAACGCGCAATTTTATATGTTAAAAAATGTCCCACCAGTGTTCAGGCATAGCACCCCTTCAACTGATTCGTGTTCACATGAACACGGTTTCATCTGTGTGTCCGTAGTGTTACATTAGAGATTTGAGTGAAATGCTACCATCAACTCGAGTGCAGGGGGGTTAGTACAGAAAAGACCTCTGGACGTCACAAAAACGTTGTATTTACTCGAGTTTTCAAGTATCCACCAGGTTGTACTAATTTTTCCGTTGTTGTAGCGTGGTGGCATTATCTTCGTCTTATACTCAAAAGGTGCTGGGTTCGAATTTTCATGAGACATTTTTCATATATATATACAGAGAGAGAGAGAGAGAGAGAGAGAGAGAGAGAGAGAGAGAGAGAGATTTCTGAAGAGTGATTTTCAGCAACAAAACTCAAACAAGCAAATTTCTCTTTGCACTAAAATGCAAACACATAAACTTTAATTTTAGATTAAAAAAGAAAAATTCTTTGCAGATAAATAATAATGAATTTAATAATTTTTGTTCACTTTTTCTGTACTATCAACAAAGGAAGTTTAACAATATTACTCGTATACCTAATTACCAAGAATATTAGAACAGCAGCGCCCGAAACAGAGTTAATGAGTTTGATTATGCAGGAATTTTTGGCTATTAATGAGTCTCTCGTATATGATAAAGTAGCTCATTGAACTTAATTCGTTAGAGAATAAAGGCCTACGAGTCTAATGCCTAATAATAAGTAATTTTCACCGTATGAGGTTCCCTCAAAGATTAATTCAAGCGACACCTGAGACCTTAATTAGAACGGGGAATTTTTCAAATATTAATTTGTTTTACAGAAGAATAACAGAGTGAGTTTGCGATTGGAGTTTTCTATTACACATGTTACTTGTAACAGTAACTAAGGCGTTCTTTATATGCAGTAACTTTCAAAAATTAAAAAAATCATAGGCAAACAACAAGATCAATGAGTAGAAGATATTAAAAGATCAACCCCTTTCTGATCAAAATTGAAATCGACATTTTTCAAACGTGAAAATGAAGCAAAACACGAGTGTATTTAAATACGGGTTGTTTTCACCGTAGATTTAATAGACATTAATTGACTTAACTCTAAGGTAAATGCAATGAATATTTAACAAAGTTACTAGTGGTTCCCCAAACTTTATCAATCGCGCCCGAGTTTGGGTAAACAAACAAATTAGCGTGCCCATCTTCCTTCTAATAAACTAAGTGGTACACAGTTTCATAATAAACAATTCAATTTAAAACGGTATCAAACTTTTTATAAATTATTATATAATATATATATATATATATATATATATATATATATATATATATATATATATATATATATATATATATATAAGCATCATAGGAATTTTGGAGTAAGTGTAGTTTACGTCCGCCTGTGGTGCCTAGGCCTAGTGTAGTTTTGTAGTTCACGTTCCCGTACATATTCCTAGTGTGGTTTGCGTTCCCAAACTTTGTCCGCGTATACCTACTCAAACAAAACGTTAAAACTAACGAAAATATTACGACTTAACTTAACCAATCGTCAATTTATATATATATTTATATATATATATATATATATATATATATATATATATATATATATATATATATATATATATATATGTGTGTGTGTGTGTGTGTATATATATATATATATATATATATATATATATATATATATATATATAAACTGACGATTGGTTAGGTTAAGTCGTAATATTTTCGTTAGTTTTAACGTTTTATTTGATGGATTCATTTAAAAAAATGTATCCTAAAGATCCTAGTGTAGTTTACGTTCCCCAACTTCGACATAGTGTAGTTTGTGTCCCCTTTTGCGTCAGGGGTACGTAAACTACACTTGCTCCGGAATTTTCAGTGTTGACTATAATATATTATTTTTTTTATTTTAGGTAGGGGATGGCTGCGAAATTAACAATAGACGAGAGGGTGAACTTGGTTTTAATATATGGAATACCAAGTACTACAAATCGATGAATCGGTACAGAATTTAAATTCTTTACCGATTCATCGATTTGTAGTACTTGGTATTCTATGCATTAAAACCAAGCTCACCCTCTCGTCTATTGTTAATTTCGCAGCCATCCCCTACCTAAAAGACAAAAAAATAATATATTATAGTCAACACTGAAAATTCCTATGATGCGCGACTTTTGCGCCACCCTGTATATACTGTATATGTATATATATATATATATATATATATATGTATATGTATATATATATATATATATATATATGTGTGTGTGTGTGTGTGTGTGTGTGTATACTGTATATTCTTTGAAATTAATACTTTTAACACTAATCAACTCTCAAGAATTTGGTTAAAACTGTAAAAAATATAATAGCAAGTAAATTACAGTTAAAAATAGCTTTAATAAAGTATTGACTACATAAAAAAATTTACTTTAATTTAATTTCATGTCATTCGCCCCAACTAATGATTTTTCGTGCCTTCCTGGTGGGGCGTATACCCTAGTTTGCACACCACACCGACATAGAATGATGATATATATATATATATATATATATATATATATATATATATATATATATGCGCGCGCGTGCGTGTGTGTGTGTGTGTGTTTTGAAGGAGGAAATAACAATGTTGACTCATTCCCAATTCCTTACTATATCCACCTTCGTAAATAATGAGTTCGCTCCAGTAGCGAGCGTCCCTTAACCCCGTCCTCGATCGAAGTGCAACCAAGAGTAATCAATCCTTCAAAATGCTTTCGTTCCCATCAGAGCTATTCTCATTTTTCTCATTTCCCATTTGTTATGAAATTAATGGTAGATCCATTTCTAATTATCTACTGTACCTACAGCCATTCTTCCACTTATAAATCCCATAATATAATCCATTCATATTGGCTGTAATAGGATTAAATCTCTTACTTGAGCTTCGAAATTACATCTTTATCAATATATTCCCTAGTTGTAAGTAGTATACTAAATGTATTCTATAAATGTACCATTAATTACAGAGTTTCTATCTCATTATGTTCTGTACTATGTCTGTACCAATTTAGGCCTGTTCAAAAATCAACTTTTTCTTAGTTTCATAGGTGTCTGTACTTTTTCCCATGCTTTTTGACCTGAAAAGGCCGAAAATCACAACCATTTTGACCTAGGTTGTTGGGAAGCATTGCCGCATGGAGCTTTAATTTTTCTGCCTTGAAATGGGCCAAAAGCACCAGTTCCGGGGTCCCTTGAAACATGTTTTGCACTATAACTTTTTATCTAAACAAGATAGAGCAACAAAATAGCGGCCAAATTAAAGTGTTTTTAATCCTCTTTCTAACTTATACAATTATGATAGTCTTGGAACAAGAAATGGTACATTGGTACATACAAAGATTTCAGAAATATCACAAAATTCGTTTTCTCACACTCAAGGCAGACAAGGCGCCTTATTCATGACACAAATTTGAGATTAACATTTGGTCACAAGTCTAATCGATCAAGAAGTGAAAGCATTACATGATGATCAATTTCATAATGACATTTACACAGTCAGTTGTTGAGAGTTTGTTTCTTGAAGCTGTCAAAGCGGCGTCTGTTGAACTCCACAGCTTGAAGGAGATAGTCCCTTGCTTGGCATCTGTTGTTATGACATTTGCAAAGTCGCTCATCATCTTGACACCACGTTCAGCAATGTCATTCACCGCTTTCAGATTCTTAACATAGTCCAACGCTTTTCTGTAGTCCTCATTCTGTGGCCAAGACGTGACAGGTTCCAGAAGCCACTCGGATCCAATGTTCAGTGTGTCCAGCAGGAAATGTGATTCTGGGCCAATGAGATCAACCAGGGTGGTCTTAGCTGTGACTCTCTGGAATAGAGGCTTTCCTGTTCTGAAGCTGTCTGGCTTCTCAGTGGCATGTAACTGGGCAGCAATGTCGTGCTTCAATGTGTCACTCAATCTACTGCTGAACAGGGCAAATGGCACGACTTCCTGCGTCAGGTACCATTTGTGGTTTTCCATCTTATTAAGTACTGCATCAGCAAGCTCTGGGTCAGTTTTCTTGTATTTCAACATGTCCTGGATTAGACTTAGATCATTCACGGGAGCATCTGCAGCAGACATTGACATCATCCATACAGGAGTGTAGAATAGCGCAAGGAAGGTGTTGAGTCTTTCCAGCTTTGATACAGTGTCTTCGTCGTACTCAAGTTGATCTGCAAACATCAGCATTTTCATGGAGTACAGGTTTCTGGCCATCCATCTGGCCTGATGAATGGCGCCTGGTCGACTCCAGTGAATACCTCGAGGGGCGTTCCTCCAAGAACAATGACTGTCAGTTCAGCCATTTCCCTGTAGTCGGCTCTTGGAAGCCTTTCTGCTGTAGAATGTCTTGGAGTATTTCTTCACTGTTCTTCTTCTTTTCCTTCAGCCATTTGCTGTTGATAGCCAGCATCTTTGGGTTTCTTGGACAAGTCGTCCAAACATCCTTCAGATGCCAAACCAGGATTATCTGGCCCCTTCACCTTCCCAAAACAGCTTCTCCCAAACTGCTCCTACTAGGATTCCAGGATGTGATGTCGACAGGCCAGATAAAACAAACCTTTTTGTTCAGCATTTTCTCTAGCAGTTTGGCAGCTCCTCTGTGAACTCCACTGTTACTGGATGTAGTGTCAAAAACAAGGGAAGTAACATTATCCGTAAGTTCCCATGTCTCCGTAAATCCATTGAAGCCTCAGCCTGAGCTGTGCCAGAAGAATTGTCGATGACAGGTACTCCCAATAACTTTCCTTCAGTGTATGAAGGTGGACCAGACACTAGCACAGCTAAAGTCTCTGAGGTACTTCCAGGTTCACTGCCCAAGACATCTTTGAGCAACTTTCCATCCCAGTGTAAGGCAGCGTACTGTGGGGGTTTCACAAAACTTGGACATGTGACTCTGGCTGATATTTTACCTGGACAGCATTCTGTTGCGACATGTTGTTGAGGTTGAGATGACGAAGTTATCCAGATCAGCCCCTCCAGCTTTCAAGGGCAGAAACCATGGCAGTAACTTGATTGTCTGATAACCAAGACGATCAGCTGTATTGCAGATGACATCACATTCCATGACCTTCCTTGGAAACGTCAAAGTCACACTAGTCACAGTGTCTTGGTGAGAACATCCAGACGAGCTGATGGTAATCCATGTCCTCTGTGTTAGCGTCGTTGTCAGTTGAGTCACCCCAGGTAATGTCATCCACATGAACAACTGCCTCTTGTTCTGCTGCAGCTGTAAAATAGTACAACATGTTAAGACAGTAATTGTTTAAGTACATGCTAAATATCGCAATGGAGTAAAACTTAAAACTTTTTGTAACGTTCAAAGTAATTAGTTTTACCTTGTTCTGTCTATGCTGCAGTCTTTCATTCCTCGCGTGCTTGCTGCAGGGATCTTGTCTCAAAAATCTTGTCATGACCAGAATATGACCTTTCCTCTCAGTCTTTTGGTCTTCGTAGAACCTGATATCCTCATCTTTCTTCTCTCTGGATAACAGTCTGTTGTTCTGTATTTCCTGGATTGCATCTGGAGCTCTTATATCGAACAGGCTGTCTAATTCCAGCACAAATGCTCTCTTTTCCTCCAGGGTTACTTGCTCTTCCTTTGCTTTTCACCAGAGCACGATGTTTCTCATGTAGTTTCATGAAGAGCTTCATTGCGTTGTACTTGGTCATTGTCTTGATCCTAGCCATCTGCCAGAATGGGATGATAGATTCAACTGTTTCATATGCAAGGTCTTGAACCATGGGCCTCCCTGCATTTTCCGGTAAATTCTGAAGATTAAGGAAATACTGGAACGCCTGTCTGTTGGTGGAAGCTGGGAACCACTGATAAAAGCTGAAGGGTATCCAACCAGGAAAGTTTCAGTGAGAGATCTGGTAGATGGCCCAGTTGACACCTGCCTGTGGACAGTACGTGGAGGTTCTGAGATATCAACTGTGCGCCCACGGAGCTCCCTCAGCTCCTTGCTTAATGCCATTGTGAAGTTGTAACTTGTAGATGGTTTTCTAGATTCTGATTGAGTTTCTGTTGTTTCCTGAAAAATGATAGATAATTATTATTATTATTATTATTAGTATTATTTATTTATTATTATTATTATTATTATTATTATTATATTTATTAATTTTATGCTCTTTCATTTGATACCTAATTTGTTGCTCTATCTTGTTTAGATCAAAAGTTAAAGTGCAAAACATAATTCAAGGGACCCCGGAATTGGCGCTTTGGCCGATTTCAAGGCAGAAAATTTAAAGCTCCATGCGGCAATGCTTCCCAACATCCTAGGTCAAAATAGTTGTGATTTTCGGCTTTACAGGTCAAAAAGCATGGGAAAATACAGAAACCTATGAAAATAAGAAAAAGTTGATTTTTGAACAGGCCTACTGTACCATGTATGTGAACTCTTCATTACTGGGTATCTCCGAATCATTTTCCTCCTATTGTATCCTATAATGACATATATATATATATATATATATATATATATCTATCCAAACTGAATTAACTTTAACATATACAATTACGGATTAACGTATATTATTTAACTTAACGGAACCTCATTAACGTGACGTCATAAGCGTAATGGTGGCATAAATGTATCGTAAAAAACCCTAGAAAAATTGTATTAATTTCATATTTTCATGGGGACTAGTATGTTTCATGGACTGCTCTCGATTTCCTACGAAATTGCAACAAAGGCAGTCGATGACCCTGATTTTGTTTCTGCAATCGGTTTTCTTGAGAAATGATAAAGAAAAATGTTATTGGATATTGAATAAATTTATTTACTGAAACGACGCAATACACTCCAACATCTTTTTGAATAAGTCCGAGCTGGTGTGGCGCTTACGCCATACAAATTCACAAAAAAATTACAAGAATTAGTGCGATATCTTGCAAAAAACATAGTATAAGAAACTCGATTAGGTCAGGTTAGGTTAGGTCAGGTTAGGTTAGGTCAGGTTAGGTCAGGTTAGGTTAGGTTTCTCCAGAAAACCGATTGCAGAAACAAAATCAGGGTCATCGACTGCCCTTGTTTGCAATTTCGTAGGAAAATCGAGAGCAGTCCATGAAACATACTAGGTCCCTTTCATGCACTGGATACTAAATACTTTCCTATACTAACTACCCCATATACAGGTAGAGAGTTTATTGCATTATTGCATTAATACAATGCATGCCGTTTGTTGAATTGATTAATGCCAAATTAATGTAAATTATTTAGCATTTTCGTTAGTAATTATTGGCTGTAACCGTGATGTAAATTATTTTGGAAATAATCTTCAATCAGTATTGAATTTCTTCTTGATAAAATTGGTTTTCGAACAATATAACTTAATTCCTTCATTATCTATTGTTTATCTGCGTCTATCGTACTCGTTTACCTGCGTTCATCCATTGATGTGCATCGCCAATTACGTACGTACTTATATATGTGTGTGTGTGTGTGTGTGTGTGTGTGTCTCTCTCTCTCTCTCTCTCTCTCTCTCTCTAATTACGTCATATTTTTTCTCTATCTCTCTAATTACGTCATATTTTTTCTCTATCTCTCGAGAATTCCGTTTGGTGAAACAACCCTAATTTGTTAATATCAGCTTTCGACTAAACATATTTCATCAGAATGTCTTCCAAAACTCCTCTCTCTCTCTCTCTCTCTCTGCTTGCAATTGGTAACACCGTTATGTTATGTTATATCATACTATGTTATCGTGCTATGTTACTAATTTGATATTCGTCTGCTTCGCATAGTTCCCGCGGCATTCTTGTCCTTTGTAACAAGTCCTTTGTAACGGATATCTATGTAATCTAATTGGAAATGAGATTGATGTGTACATTCGTGTATACTACTTCCGTATTCTTCGTACGTAGCCAAAAAGGTCTTAAATTACTGTCAGTGATTTGGAATAGGATTTAAAAACAGAAAAATTGAATAACAAACACAGTAAAATATGAACATACACAAAACTTTGCAAAAACATACACAAACTTTGCACTTTCCTACGTCAAGGAAGACATTAATGATGTAAAAAATGCCCTAATACTGTTATGTATTATTCAGAATTGAAAATGACATATTTTTTAACAAGGGGCTTAAATTATTTCCCAATCCTGCTTTAGAATCATCCTGCACGAACATTCGTCGGCACCCAGTCAATTATAACGACTCCGTACTTCCTTTTTTGTGCCAAAGTTATTCACAACTCCAACAATATTTGGAGTTTTAAAATTAAAGACTGACTGAAAATTGTACAGGGTGTTGACAAAAGTAAACAGACACCACAATGCCTTTCCTCAAGAACAAATGACAAAGCTCCTCACTGGAATGCCAGAACGTGTGTCACCTTTACATAATTTAAAGAGGGAAGCCACACGATTCTAAATAATGTATATTAATTCAAAAAATCTGTTATTTATTAACTTATCATCAACTCGAAACCTATGCAAAAAAAAAAAAGTGTCTATTTACTTTTGTCAACCCCGTATATCAAAAAAAAAAAAAGTGTGAAATTATTTATATAGTAATAAAGAAAAACACATAATCAAAGAAGTAACAATGACCAAAAGCTACCCTTTTTTTAATTCCATATTCGAGCGTTGTTATGTTTGAAAAACAACTTCCAAAATCTGACAGTTTCAATTTAATTCCTCTTAACTTAAAGGTCCTATTTGCAGTCAATTAACCAACACAGCTGCCATTATCGAAAATCTATGTTCAGAGAGAATATTATAAGAATATTCGAAGCCCATATAGACCTCTCCCAAATAGCCTAATATCGCTTTCATTTCATACACTGTAAGGTTTGCACCGAACACCTGTTTACGGACAGCACCTCATTTCTTTGAATATAAGATGGCATAACCATAATGAAGTATATCAGTAATGTCCATAATGAACTCTGTAGTATATTCAGAAGAATAGGAAGTATCATTGCGGAATATTGGGGGAATATTTATAAGGAAATTGGAGTAGATTACTTGTTAATGTTAATAAATTATTATTACCAGTATTGTTGTTATTGTTTTTAATACTATTAATGTTATTGTTAACATTTCGGCATGCGGGAGCCCCCCTCGGGGCATTGGTTTCTGCGCGTATGTAGGAGAATTACGACTTCTGATCGAGTGAAGACCATGGTGTAGTGGTTATCATATCTGACCGGCAATCGGAAAATCCCGGGTTCGATTCCCAGGTGGTTACCTCATTTTTTCATTTGTTCGTTCTCCCTCCTCATCTTGCGCGGAATGTTCTCCTATACAAGCGTCGTTCTTTACGTTATATATATATAACTTATATATATATATATTTTTTTTTATGGGTTAAAAAATAAGATTTTTGAAAGTTTACTAATATTTTTCTTATTCTGAAAACCCACACTTTTATTTTTAATTAATAAACCTTTAATTTATTAAGAAATTTAAACCTTGAACCGGGTTTTTTTAATAGGCTCCCTATATATATACTTAGTGTTTTCATCTTTTTCTGGGGGCTACTCCCACACTTTCACCGAATTTCGAAAATATTTAAAAAAATAAAAAAATTTCGACGATCATATTAAAAAAATATTTTTCTTGATGTAAAAGGAATTTGAGAAACGTAAAAAACGTCCATAAAAATTCAATTTTGATGAAATATTACCACCAACGGATAATCCTACATCATCATCCATAAGTTCCAGTTAATTTGGTTCTTACTTTTAGTAAACTTATATATATATATATATATATATATATATATATATATATATATATTATATATATTTATTAGTTGGTTGTCTACTTTCCTTACGCATTGGTAGACACTTCCATATTGGATGGAATATCACTTTCTGGTTACTTCAAAGCATGCTTCATGAGAGAAAATTGGTGAAAACCTAGTTTGCTTTGTGCTTCTACGAAACCTCTCTGAACTTCAATGAAATTCAGATGACCAATACAGTCAAAGACATCCCTATTTCTACAAAGGATATACAGGGTGTCTCAGAAGTCGCGCACCATAGGCAAATATAGCTTTGTTTAATTTAACCATAAAGCCTATGGTGCGTGACTTCTGAGACACCCAGTATATATACATATTTTATTGGCTTCCTCTATCTATCATGAACCAAAACTCAATCACTCTATTATACGTATATACAGGGTGGCCCAATATAAAGTAACCCCATTATTTTTTTTTAATAAAACTCACTGGGGCTACTTTTTCTTGGGCCATCTTGTATAAGTGGTTTATTTTAAGGGGTGTCCAACCTCTTTTCATAAAGGGCCATATTTAAATTAATGACCCACACCGAGGGCCAGTGTGCAAATTTTAGATAAAATTTTATTGAAATAAAATATGACATTAGATAATGAATTTTCCGCCAGCAGGGCCTGATACAAATCTTTGGCGGGCCGTATAACTTAGTACATCACCCAAATAACTTTGAGAAGAAAAAAAATAAATAAACGTTCCTTATTTTAAAAACTACCAAATTAATTAGTTTAATTTTGACCTACATGATCAATCAAAACTTATCTGACGCCATTTTGGTTTAAAAATGAACGCCTCACTGAATTTTTAATTTAAGAATGAAAAATATTACATTTGATATACAGTATTTTAATATTATTATAGAAAAATTGTTCGTCACCATCAGTGCCTAAAATTTTAAATAAAAAAATTTGAATTTTCAAAAACTTTTTAATGGATAATGCAATACTAAATTTAATTAAAGACGTCCTAATTAAAATGTATGAAACCTTCAGAGCTAAAATGGCAAAGACGCATTAGCCGAAGAATATACAATTAGAAACAATTAACGTTCATAAATTTAAATCACATTGGAAAAGTTTGGCTCTTGTGAAAGTACAAAACTTGTTGTTGACTCTGAAAGTTATTGGAATTATTTAACTCAAATTCAAGCGGGCAGTTGCCAAGGATGGTTATCTCTGAAGATGTATATATATAAATGTGTGTGTGTGCCTTTGTGTGTGTGCCTTGTGTGTGTGTGTGTGTGTGTGTGTGTGTGTGTGTGTGTGTGTGTGTGTGTGGGTGGGTTTTAGGTGTGTGTGGGTGGGTTTTAGGTGTGTGTGGGTATGTATGAGAGGATCTTAAACTACAGAGAATATAAATGATACTGTAAGGCGGCAGTAAGATGAAAGGCGGAGCTTCCTTGTTGCCATATTGAAAGTTTTGTAATTTAGATGAAGCTCACTTTCATCCTTTCTTAAGCAATTTAACAGTTTCGAAATTGGACCTGTATCTGCAATATACTTAATTGCAAAGTTTACAGACTATGTAACTTATGAAAAACTTATGCATGATAGGGGTATCATTCCAGCATGATAGGGGTATCATTCCACGTAATGTAATTCCCACTACATTCCGTGCCCAAGAGTAGGAAAACTGTGAGTGAGACTCTGAAAGGACGCAATTCTTAAATCCATTTATTCCCACTTTATCACACTCTTATTTTCATCTATCAAAGGCTTTTCCACCTTCCTCCGCGCGTTAGGTTAGGTTAGGTTAGGTTAGGTTAGGTAAGCTAATATTAAGACGGTTGAACTTCAGTTAGGTTAGAAAATATTAGCCATTCCCATTTGACGGCTTTACCTCAAATGCGAATGAGGGTTATTTTCGTTCTCTCAAATCGAAAAAATCTTACCTCAAATCTGGATTTCTCACTTTGTACATTCTTACTCGCGGAATTGGAATGAGAATTGGAATGGGAATGACATTGAGGGGAAAATAATTCACTGTAAGCAGTAAAGTTTCCTACGATATGAAAATTCTAAACAGTTTGAGTCCCAAATTCACATCCAAAGTGGGTAAGGAAAGATTATGCTCAGAATTAAATTCCAAATTGAGGACCGCATAGACTCTAACAGAGAACTTACTGACCCGCTTTTTAACCCTATATAGCAAAAAGCTATACGAAAATAAGAACCTGTAAGGTCAATGTTAGGAACCCTTCATTACTTAACATTACAGTTAAAGAACTGCCATCTAGGCACTTCGACTTCAGGGCTTTAAAAACTTATATATATATATACGATTGAAGGCTAAAACATATTAGGTAGATTTAATGAATGCAATGCCATACATAAAATTTATTATGTAAAATCTAAAATTGGTGCCTCTCACTAAAATTGTCAATAATAATAATAATAATAATAAAAATAATATAATGATCATATAATAATCATAATAATAATAATAATAATAATGATCATACAATGATCATAACAATAATAATATGATGATAATTATGTGAATATAATTGCGATAATGATGCGTTGACATAATCACGATAAGATGAGAAGATCGCCGTATGATCATGAGATAATGATCATAAAATGATGATGGACGATGGATAATCATAAAATGATGATGATCTACAGATCTACAGAAGCTAATGCTAACAAAGACCTAAGATCCACTCTAAGGTTAGCCCGAGCCCGAGCGAGTGGGTTAACATTCATTCAGAAAAAGAGAAAAAAAAGACTACCATCATCATCCGCCGGCCACTGCCGACAAGTCAGAAAAATAGTCGGAGAGAATAGAGAAGGTTGCAGAACGGTCCTCTACTCCATAGGGAGGTAAAGCCCACACTGCCGGAAAGGGGTGAAAGATGAAAGAAGAAAAATAAGAACTCTTACAAACCATGCAACACATTCTTAACTCAAAGAACAACACATTCTTAACTCAAAGTAACACATACTTCCAGATGTTGCAGACCGATCCTCTACTCCAGGGGTTCCCAAATTGTGTTCCGCGGAACACTTCTCACGGTATACAAGTGTTCCGCGGAACACCAATTTGGGAACCCTGCTCTACTCCATAGGGAGGCAGAGGATGCATCCCACTAGGCTGGAAAGGGGTGAAAGATGAAAAGAAGTAAAATAAGAAGGCATTACAGACCATGAAACACATTCTTACCTCAAACCACTATCATACCATGCAAACTACAGACATGCAATAAAGAGTTACAGACATGCAAATAAGGAGAGAAGAAAAAAAAGTATAAAGAATAACAAAAAGTGGGTTAGTTTACGCAACGAGCTACAACTAATGTTAGTCTAATTTTTTTTTTTTTTTTTTGCTGGCATATCATACGCTGGCATGTCACAAGCTGGCATTAGTCGTCAACAGACTCATCCCCGATTACCACCCCAGAGCTCCTGTTGCCAATTGTTTTTTTTATTTTAAACAACGTTAATATTTTTAAAATGCCTATCTAAACGGTTCTTAAACATATTAACGCTGGTAGAGTTCACGACGGGCGCGGGAAGATTATTCCATTTATCAATTACTTTAAACGTAAAGAAGTTTTTAGCGATATTAGTAATGAAACATCTGCCACGCACTTTAAATCCGTTATTACGAGTATTGCTATTATCGAAAGTGAAACAGTTTGTCAAAATTTACGTTATCGATGTTATTAACGATTTTGAAAAGTTCAATAAGCTCCCCCCCTTAATCTCCTAGTTTCGAGTGAATGCAAGTCTATCTCTTTAATCCTATCTTCATAAGGCTTGTTGCGCAATGACGGAATTAGTTTCGTGGCACGACGCTGAACCCTTTCTAAACCTATCAATATCCTCGCGCAAATACGGGCACCAAAACTGAACGCATATTCTAAATGAGGCCTGACTAGGAACTTGTAAAGGGGCAACATAATACTCTTCGATTTTTCGAAATTACGCGCTATGAAGCCTAACATCCTATTGGCTTTTGCGCAATAGGATGATGATGATGATGATGATGATGATGATCTACAGATCTACAGAAGCTAAGGCTAACAAAGACCCTAAGATCCACTCTAAGGTTAGCCCGAGAGAAAGGAAAGAGTAGCGGGTTAAGAGAAGAGAAGAGAATAAGGGGTTAAGTAAGAGCAACACCTATCACTCATAGGTTAACATTCATTCAGAAAAAGAGGAAAAGTGTCTCACCATCATCATCCGCCGGCCACTGCCGACAAGTCAGAAAAATAGTCGGAGAGAATAGGAGAGGGGTGAAAGATGAAAAGAAGTAAAATAAGAACGCTTACAAACCATGCAAACACAGTCTTAACTCACTGTCATACCATGCAAACTACAAAACATGCAAGAAAAGAGTTAGAGACATGCAAAATAAGGAGAGGATAAGAAGGAAAAAAAAAAAAAGTAGGTAAACGTTAAACAAAAAGTGGGTTAGTTTACGTTATGAGCTACATCTACATTCGTGTTAGTCTAATTTTTTTTTTTTTTTTAATAATTTTATTGCTGGCATCACACGCTGGCATGTCACAAGCTGGCATTCATCGTCAACAGACTCATCCTCGAACACCACCACCAGAGCTATGGCTAACAAAGACTCTAAGATCCACTCTAAGGTTAGCCCGAGAGAAAGAAGAGAGTAGTGGGTTAAAAGCAGAGAATAAGGGGTTAAGTAACTAGCAAAACCTATCATTCGTGGGTTAACATTCATTCAGAAAAAGAGAGAGAAAGACTCACCATCATCATCCGCCGGCCACTGCCGACAAGTCGGAAAAATAGTCGAAGAGAATAGGAAAGGGGTGAAAGATGAAAAGAAGTAAAATAAGAACGCTTACAAACCATGCAAACACAGTCTTAACTCAAAGAAACACTGTCATACCATGCAAAACTACAGACATGCAAGTAAAAAAAAAAAAGTATGAAGCGTATCACTATTATCATGATGACGATAATAATAATAATGATGATGGTGAATAAATGAAAAATCTCTTAACTGCATTACAATATATAAAAAAGGAAAGCTAAACGTGGTATTAAGGAAACTTTTAATATTCCAAAGATGAACTCCGTTTTTCATTCGTATAAATGATCCATGACCAAAATTCAAATGTTCTCAGATTCATTATTAAAAGTTATCCCTACAAAAACCGCTTCAATACTTTTTTCCTTCTTTCCTAAAAACACCTTTGTATCGGCCGATTTTAGTTTGACGTATCGACCGATTCCAGTCTGATATATTGGCCATTTGTGAGAAGTATCAGCCGATTTTCACCTGATGTATCGGCCAATTTTCGCCTGATATATTGGCCAATTTTCGTCTGATACATCGGCCAATTTTCGTCTGATACATCGGCCGATTTTCGTCAGATATATCGGCTGATTTCCACCTGATGTATCGATTGATTTCCACCTGATGTATCGGCCGATTTTCTCTCAACTTACGGAACCTCGACTAACAGTTTTTTCATGACGTTCTTCATTATTCCTTATTTTCCTCGTAATCATGTTACTTTTTCCTTGTGATAATGCAACTTTTTAAGGACCTTATTCCTTATATTAACAAAGAAACCGTTTTGCTGTTCTTCGTGACAATGCAATTTGTTACGCCTTAAGCAGTAAATGATACTTTTACTTCCATTATGGAACTCTTTTCAGCTCCTTTTGTCCTTGTTACAGAGCGGAACATTTTCCTCGCGTCATATTGAATAAAATTTCTTCCTATCTCGTTCCGATGCTGGGAAACAAAGTCGTCTTCCTCGATTGATTTACACCGACAGCAGTATCACTTCACGACATTGATATTCATAGAATTGTCTCGCAATCCATTTGCAGCTGTCTCAGGAGCATGATAAATGAAGTAAGACGCTTTTAACCATTAAAAAATGAACCCATGTATGGAATAATATATATATATATATATATATATATATATATATATATATATATATATATATATTTCACGCTGTTGTGAATCCCCAGCCTGTGTGTATAATATCATATTACGATTAAGTTATGAGAATATTTATGAAGAATTTTATTTATACTCACATATTTCACTTATAAAGGGTGATCCAGAGAAATGGGACCCAAAAGAAACCCCTGTAACTCTTAAAGTATAAGTCCTTTTATAAAATCATACGCATCATTCGAAAGAGGATAGTTACAAGTTTGTACAGGATTGTATAGGTTTTGACAATAGAAGACAAGATAAGATACAAAACAAAATAAAAGTGTTAGTTAAAACTAACCCTTCAAGATGACTGCATGGACTGTGGAACAGCTGCGTTTCATAACTCAGCAATATTATGAGCATGGAAGAAGTGTAGTTTCAGCTAAAGATCTTTCAAGACAAAATTTCAGATGTCAAAATCACCTTCTAAGAGCTGAAACTACACTTCTTCCATGCTCATAATATTGCTCAGTTATGAAACGCAGCTGTTCCACAGTCCATGCAGTCATCTTGAAGGGTTAGTTTTAACTAACACTTTTATTTTGTTTGTATCTTATCTTATCTTGTATTGTCAAAACCTATACAATCCTGTACAAACTTGTAACTATCCTCTTTCGAATGATGCGTATGATTTTATAAAAGGACTTATACTTTAAGAGTTACCGGGGTTTCTTTGGGTCCCATTTCTCTGGATCACCCATATAATTATTGAGGCGCGCCCTGCAAGAAGGGCGTAACTCAAAACACTCATATTGGCACATACGCCCTTCTTGCAGGGCTCGCCTCACTATGTTTTAAGTAAAATACAAGTTAATGTGTAAAACACACTGTCTAAAAACACACTGCCTACAAGCGTATTTACGTAGTTATTGAATATTCTTTAATATTTATTCGTACTAAATATTAATTTCTTCAAATAAACGCATTTTACGCAAAAGAAGAAATAGGAAAACAAAAGATAAAAGAACACAAACATGATTTTAACATGTTAATTTAGTTCATGATTTAGAGAAGTGTAAATTGAAAGTTTTTTTTTTTTTTTATCAGTTTAATTTTGTCAAAACTTTTTGTAGAGGTTAAAAATATTTTAACAAATTTTTACCCCATTTTTAAAAACATGTTCAAAGTTACCTATTTTTCGACTTCGATTTGCTTCTGAACAAGTTTAGAAATTTAAGGGGTGTGGTGTAATGCTGTATATGTCCACTCCCCCTCCCCCATGATACAGGGTAAATTAAAAAAAAGTATTACACTTCGGAGCCTTAATAATGAGACAGGGGTTATAAATTTTATCCAGAAAAGTTTGAAATATAACCAAAGAAAACTTACTTCACTAAATCTAATCCTCAACAGGTAGGATAAAATATTTGTATCATATTGTAAGTAGTATAGTGGGTCGAAATGACCCCTGTGTAATAAACTTCAAAAATATGTTTTTATTCCACATAAAACAACTTTGAACATTCAATTATATCAGAATATGTTGTTCGTATGGTAGGAAATGCAAAGAAAGGAACAAAAATGTTTTATTTCCATTTTATTACAGTGTGATAATATCGACTTCAAAAATCGATGTGGATCATTCTGACCCCACCCTACCTGTTGAGGGTTAAAAATATTTTATCACACAATTCCAAATGCATAGGTTTACGAAACTCCTGACATGGTGAAGTAACACAAACTTAGATTTATAAATAATGTAATGATGAGGTTCTTTAACCTTCTTCGCAATATCTAAGGTCATATGATGGAGGGGGGCCTATCTTGAATCCTAAATTGCTGATCGAGGGGAAGCGATGTTACGACACTGGCCACCTCGCAGTTCGGATTCATAAATAACCACACTTACTGTAACTACAGTATATATTATCATTTCAGGTTTAATCTGTTCGGGTTTATCAAACTTTTCTCTGCATAAATCTTACAGTGCTCTGTAATATTCGGTAATCAATTATAAATGTAGGCTGTAATCAACTTGCTTTAAATTAATTTCTACAAAACACCCATCTGCGCACCTCTTCATATAAATTACCTATCTGCGCACTTCTTCATATAAATCACCTATCTACGCACCTCTTCGTATAAATCATCTATCTGCGCACCTCTTCATATAAATCACCGGACCTTTTCCAGTTTGTGTACCGTTTTCATATAATTTATTTTGAGAATATTTTTGTTAAAACTAACGAAAATATCACGACTTAACCTAACCAATTATCAAGGGCATACACTTGATCTATTATTAATTATAACATTGTTTGTTTCTGGAATAGTATTTACTATTTACTTGATAATTGGTTAGGTTAAGTCGTGATATTTTCGTTAGTTTTAACAAAAATATTCTCAAAAATAAATTATATGAAAAACGGTACACAAACTGGAAAAGGTCCAAATCACCTATCTGCGCACCTCTTCATATAAATCACTTTTCTGCGCACCTCTTCATATAAATCACCTATCTGTGCACCTCTTCATGTAAATCATTTATCTGCGCACCTCTTCATATAAATCACCTATCTGCGCACTCTTTATATAAATCAAAATATTCAATAACATAAAGACCACAACGCATGCGCAAACAGAGCAGATATTTAAACCGTTTCTAAGCTACTTTTATTCACAAGGAAAAGCCATAAAAAAAAAAAAAATTTAATTTACAATATTTTCTAATATTAGATAACTAATAATAATTATACAGGGTGGCCATAAAGCCTGGAAACATAGGAGCAAACAGAGCAGATATTTAAACCGTTCCTAAGCTACTTTTATTCACAAGGAAAAGCGATAAAAAAAAAAAATAAATTTACAATATTTTCTAATATTAGATAACTAATAATAATATACAGGGTGGCCATAAAGCCTGGAAACATAGGATATATTACGATAATTCTTTTTCTCCATATAGTACATCATCTTAATGAATCCTTAATACGATCTTATGTTTCCAGACTTTATGGCCACCCTGTATAATATAGGCCGTAATTCACTTGCCGTTATTTGTATAATTTATCATGGTATAAAAAGTAATAAAAAGCAATATACACTCTTTGTTTACGAAAACAATTATACCATATAATGTATAATGAAAAATAGGCAAATATTAAGTTTCACGGAGACCAGAAGTACACTAGGTTAGGTGGTCGTTTTAGATTGGTTGTTATTCCTACGTGACAAATTTCGACCAATCAGGATCTTTGTAACAAGTTGTAACAAGTATAGCACATGTTATGTAACACATTCTTAACAGCTAAGTATTCCCACACAAGTTAGAATTACATTCAAATGCAAACTATGAGCATGTTTTTAGGTATGTTTACAATTACAAAAATTTTAAGATTAAATATTGAACAAAGTACCTTACAACGTATTTCAGGTACAGTTTTGGTAAAAATTTAACCTAGAAATTTCTGAAATTAGTAATCAATAATAACTGATTTTGATTTTCTAAAATTTTATTACCGTCAACAAAGAAACAAAAATATTACTAATTAGTAATTTTTTATGCTTTTTAAAAATTTTATATTTCTAGACGAACTTTTTCCAAGATTATACAAACACATTTTTCATTTTGGTCGTGATCAAACAAAACTTTTTAAAAAACAATTTTTATATATATTAACCCTCTTCGCAACATCTTAAAACATAGGTATTAACCTATGGTCCATGACCCATTTCTCAGTGGTCAACAGAAGGCTAAAAATAAACATACAAAGCAAAGTTGTATTGATTCAGGCAATTCACAGATTTGATTTTTTCACATTAAAGACTGACTGATAGAAATCATTAACAATTTTATATTATAATTCAATATTGTTGCTTTTTGAGAGTTGCTGAAGTTTGAATGATAAAGGCCATTGATAATGAAACAGTTGTATTTGTTATATATTTTGCCGTCAATACTGTCTCTAGTAAGGGTTTGGGTGCTATTATTTTTTCTTGATTGTGATTTCACCCCATATAAATGCTGAAGATGGTCCAGAGACACAGCGGGTGTTCCTCAGTGGTCTTACGTACGACGGAGGGAAACCTGCGATTTACGTGGAATCCGAACCATCTAAAGATCGCTACGTAATCTGGATACAGAGGGGGTCCCCCATACAACTAATAATCAACTACCTGGATTGATAGGAAGCGGTGTTACGACATTATCCAAGAGGTAAATCTTTTAAAAGTGTAATAAACAGGTGATCGCTTTACTTATTGGCAGGTAAAACATGTTTTTTTCCTTCTTTATCGGCAGGTAAAGTATGGTTTTGCTTCCTTATCGGTAGGTAAAATATGGAGGGAGGGGGTTATGGCAGGTAAAAACATATTCTTTTTCTTCCTTATTCGCAGGTAAAACATGTTTGTTTTTCTTCCTTATCGGCAGGTAAAGTATGGTTTTGCTTCCTTATCGGCAGGTAAAATATATGGGGGTTTCTTCCTTATCGGCAGGTAAAACATGTTCTTTTTCTTCTTTATCGCAGGTAAAACATGTTTTGTTTTTTCGTCCTTATCGGCAGGTAAGCCATGTTCTTTTCTTCTTTATCGGCAGGAAAAACATGTTGATTTTTCTTCCTTATTGACAGGTAAAACATTTTTTTTCCCTTATCGGCAGGTAAAGTATGGTTTTGTTCTTATGGGCAGGTAAAATATAGGGTTTTTCTTCCTTATTGACGGGTAAAACATGTTCTTTTTCTTCTTTATCGGCAGGTAAAACATGTTGTTCTTTTTGTTCCATTCGGAAGTAAAACATGTTTTGTTTTGTTTTCCTTATTAGAAGGTAAAACATGTTGTTCTTTTTCTTCTTTATCGGCAGGTAAAACATGTTGTTCTTTTTGTTCTTTATTCGGAAGTAAAACATGTTTTTTTGTTTTCCTTATTGGAAGGTAAAACATGTTGTTATTTTTCTTCTTTATCTGCAGGTAAAACAAGTTGTTTTTGTTCCTTATTCGGAAGTAAAAACATGTTTTGTTTTGTTTCCTTATTGGAAGGTAAAACATGTTGTTCTTTTTTTCTTTATCGGCAGGTAAAACATGTTCTTTTTGTTCCTTACTCGGAAGTAAAACATGTTTTGTTTTGTTTTCCTTATTGGAAGGTAAAACATGTTCTTTTTATTCTTTATCGGCAGGTAAAACATGTTCTTTTTGTTCCTTATGCGGAAGTAAAACATGTTTTGTTTTGTTTTCCTTATTGGAAGGTAAAACATGTTGTTCTTTTTCTTCTTTATCGGCAGGTAAAACATGTTGTTCTTTTTATTCCTTATTCGGAAGTAAAACATGTTTTGTTTTGTTTTCCTTATTGGAAGGTAAAACATGTTGTTCTTTTTCTTCTTTATCGGCAGGTAAAACATGTTGTTCTTTTTGTTCCTTATTCGGAAGTAAAACATGTTTTGTTTTGTTTTCCTTATTGGAAGGTAAAACATGTTGTTCTTTTTCTTCTTTATCGGCAGGTAAAACATGTTGTTCTTTTGTTCCTTATTCGGAAGTAAAACATGTTTTGTTTTGTTTTCCTTATTGGAAGGTAAAACATGTTGTTCTTTTCTCTTTTATCGGCAGGTAAAACATGTTGTCTTTTTGTTCCTTATTCGGAAGTAAAACATGTTTTGTTTTGTTTCCTTATTGGAAGGTAAAACATGTTGTTCTTTTTCTTCTTTATCGGCAGGTAAAACATGTTGTCTTTTTGTTCCTTATTCGGAAGTAAAACATGTTTGTTTTGTTTTCCTTATTGGAAGGTAAAACATGTTGTTCTTTTTCTTCTTATCGGCAGGTAAAACATGTTGTTCTTTTTGTTCCTTATCGGAAGTAAAACATGTTTTGTTTTGTTTTCCTTATTGGAAGGTAAAACATGTTCTTTTTCTTCTTTATCGGCAGGTAAAACATGGTTTTCTTTCTCCCTAATACGTTAACTGGAAAAGAAAATTTACATTAATGACTGCGATAGAGTTTTATTTTCTTCAAATAATAATAATAATAATAATAATGATAATAATAATAATAATAATAATATAGATTGTGAATAAAGACTAGTATTGCAAAAACAACAAACAACAGCAACAACTTTTATTGTTTATACACAACAGCTATTTCAGAGAAAATTTTAACAATGTTTTAAACAAATATTTTATTTACATATTGTTTGAATTCCTTACGAAATAAAATCAATGAAAGTCAAACTTTCTTCCTCAAAAGAGAATATCTCCTTTTTTTTACGTCGTCATTAGCGATTTGTTGATACAATAATTACATGAGAGAGAGAGAGAGAGAGAGAGAGACACACACACACACACACACACACACACACATATATATATATATATATATATATTATATCTTTACATTTGGTTAGCTTCCGCCCGAATTGTTCATTCTGACGAAAGTCAAGCTTTTCACTCCACTTTAGACCTACAGTTTAACGTGGAATCCGAACCACGCCCCACCAGCAACCCAGCGTCTTAACCACTAGGCCACCCAGGGTACCCATTTATCTACCAACCATTTCTTTATTGTGTGGAAGGATGAACAACTGGGTTTTTCTGCGCGCCAGCTGCCGTCATCAGGTCTCGATCCCGGGGTCGATGAATTTGTAGCCAGCGATGCTAACCACTACACTATAGATATATATATATATATATATATATATATATATATATATTATATATATATATATATATATATATTATATATATACTCGTGTATATATATATATACACTGTGTATATATATAATTCCTCTGAAAGTTCTATATAGGCCGCAAAAACTCAAGAGTTCATAATATATATATATAATATATATATATATATATATATATATATATATATATATATATATATATATATATATGAAAACATATACAATTATACAATAATACAATTTATTAGTCTAAACAATTACAGACTCGAAACTTCGAAATTGTAACATCGAAATATACATTCAAAACTTGTTAAATTCTGCAATAGAAACTTGTAAAATGAAGAAACTTCCAAACCTGTCTGTTTTGCTGAACAGGTTTATCCAGACTTACATAAAATATTGAAAATACTGTGATAAGATTTGACAAGTTTGTACATGTCAAGATCTTCAAGAATTTAATAAATAGTGCTTATAGTGAATTTATACGAAGTTCTTCAGCGTCCCTTAATGATGGTGTTGTGTGTGTGTGTGTGTGTGTGTGTGGGTGTATATATATTATACAGGGTGGTCCAGAAGTCCTCCCTTATTTTATATATCTAGCCATATTCCCCCCCCCCTCCATGAGGCATGACTTTTGGAGCACCATGTGTGTGTGTGTGTGTGTGTATATAAACTATATATATATATATATATATATATAAACTCGCTCATTTTTTGCATGTACAAATATGTTTATTTAATAATAATTAATAATAAACATGGTTAATAATAATAACCACTGATGACGTCACATGACGTCATACTTAACTTTATTTAAAATTTAAACCAAAAATTCGATTTTAATTGAAAGAATGTAAAAAAAAAAAAAAATTCAAATAAAATCCATGTTCCAAACCTAATTTATTCCTCAAAACCTATTCCACAGACGATAAACGACGACGAAGGTGTTGCTTGACGTTTGCATTATTTTGTCGTCACGAATAAATGGTAAACTGACGTTCATTTATTCTTCGAAAACTCCGTTATATAGAAAGAGTTCGTCACTTTATACGTTGAATTTAACGTTCGTTGAAGTTATGAAATATGTCTTAAGGCATTAAGACATATTGAATTACGAAAGATGGGAAGCTTTTTTGAAGGATTAACTGATCTTGAGCATATTACGTTGGAGTTACCTCGTGGCCACGTTGCAACACCTCTTCCCGTTAAATCCCGTTAATCATTCCGGATGGTATAGCGACCCTTAGATGGCTCGGATCCTCCGTAAAGATGTAGGTCCCCTTCATCATATATTTTTAGCCTTACGAGTGAGATTAAACAAACGCAAAAAATTATATTATATTATTATTATTATATTACACCGTTCAATTTTTACTAGAAGATGGGTTAAGGTATTAGCCGAAACGTTGTACTGTTTTATATTAATATATACAGAAGGCTGTCAAAAGTAAATGGACACCACGATGATTGTCCTCAAGAAGAAATGGCAAAGCTTATCAGTAGAATGCCAGAATGTGTGTCACCTTTACATAATTTAACCCTTTAAGGACTGAAGATGCCAATTGGTAACGTTTCAAATACACGCATTCATAACTTAACCCTACAAAAAATTCAGGGCTTAAAGGGTTAAAGGGGGAAGCAGCACGATTCTAAATATATTGATTCAATAAGTCTGTTAATATTTACTCACCTTTATTATCAAATAAAAAATTAGGGAAAACTATGTCTATTTATTTTTGTCGACCTTTTATGTAGATAGATAGATAGAGAGATAGATAGATAGATAGATAGATAGATAGAGAGAGAGAGAGAGAGAGAGAGAGAGAGAGAGAGAGAGAGAGAGAGAGAGAGAGATGTATATGTAAATATATAATTCATCTAATTTGCCAACCGTTTTCGCAAAGTATAACAAAACGTAATGAATGAAATAACCTTCAATTCTTTTAAGAAGCAATGCCTTCATTTAGGTCTATTCTGCAACCTAATTATGGAATATAAAATTCAACATTTCCTCCCTTTTGAGAGAAGAAACAAGATTAACTTTTGATATTCTCGAAAGCTTTTTTACCTTTTTGGATAAAAGAAAATTTTAAAAATAACATAAAAGCTTTTTTCAACCTCTGAACTCGTGTCAAAACATCCCAAAATCCTTTTGATTTTACGTCCAAATTTTCTCATTTTAGTCTCTCTCTCTCTCTCTCTCTCTCTCTCTCTCTCTCTCTCTCTGTCTCTCTCTCTCTCACGTAATTATTGTGTCAACAAATCGCTAATGAATAAGACGTAAAAAAAAGGAGTCTTCCTTTTGACTCAATCATTTAATGAAATATATTCTAGCTTAAAATTTGATTACTTTTACGAAGGAGTTCAAAAAAGTAGGTCCCTTTTCGAATTTGGGAATGGAAATTAATTGTAAGGAAAGCAAAGTTGAATAAATCATTTTGGGGGGTTTTTTTTGGTATTTTTTTTTTTAGTTTTGACCTTTTCGTTTTGTAGGTTTTTAATTTTGAGATTTTAAAATTTTTTATTAATGTTTGCATGTTTTTATATTGTTGGCGACTATATATATATATATATATATATATATATATAATGTAAGAACGACGCTTGTGTAGAAGAGCGTCCGCATGAGATGGGGAGAGAGAACGAGCAAATGAAAAATGAGGCACCTCCCAGGTATTGGATGATCCCGGGTTCGATTCCTGGGAGGTGCCTCATTTTTCATTTGCTCGTTCTCTCTCCCCATCTTGTGCAGACGCTCTTCTACACAAGCATCGTTCTTTACATTAATTATACTGTGTTGTTTGCAGTTAAAATGTGTGTGTATATATATATATATATGAAAATTATTTCACGAAAGTAACACGTGAAAAATATTTATGATGAATAAAACCACGAAGGAAAGGAAACACAAAAAGGTGCTCAAGCGCTTTCGTCTAATGACATCCTCAGGAACACTGAAGTACATAAAAGGCTACGGCCTATATATAGGTTACAGAAAGAAAAAAAAATAAATAAATAACATACATACACACAAACATATATATATATATATATAATATATATATATATATATATATATATATATATATATATACATATCTACACACATACATATATATATATATATGCAATAAACGGAGAAGTAAAAATAAAAATTAAAAATTAAAGATTAGAGGATTAACAAAGAGGCATACAGATTTGTAAGGAAAAATATCGATTTCTAGCACAAGATCAAATGAATTAAAAATACAAATTTATACTGGAAATCTGCCCGGGTTTTAACACTTTGCCTTTTAGAGTCAAGTTTCGATATATATAAAAATAAAATGAAGATTAAAAGTTAATAAAGTAGCGTACAAGTTTACCAAAGATTTAGCGTCCTACCCTTTTTATCTAAATTTGTTTTGAAGGAATTCAAAACAACAGGATCGAGTTGAAAAAGACCTTTGCTTATGTTGAAGTTATTTGAAAGTTGGATAATGGCAGACTCAAGAATATTTCTATTGACAATGTTGCTAGAATGAAATAAAACTGAAGCATTATTCCAATCAATACAGTGGGATAACTCTGACAAATGGACAAAAAGAGCACTGGACAACTGTCCTGTTCTAACGGAATATTGATGCTGTTTTATACGTGTGTGCAAATCCTTTCCCGTCTGACCTATGTAAAAGGAATCACATTGTTTACACCCAATTTTATAGATAATGCCTGAATTATTGGTAGGGCTATTTTTTACTATGATATTTTTCACAATATTGTTATATGAAAATACTACATTAATATCCAAAAGTTTAAGTACATTAGCAATGCCTAAAAAGCCCGGGAAAAATGGAAGTACTAAAATATTTTTTGACAAAGTACGAGTGTTATTATTGACACGATAGAAAGTTCGTTTTGCCTTGTTGAGGTTGCGGTACGTCGACGATATTTTGTGTATCTGGCCCATGAATCGTGACCTGGATAACTTCCTCCTTCAGTTAAATGATCAAGTCCCCTCCATTAAGTTTACTTTAGAAGTGGAACAAGACAATTCAATCCCATTTTTGGATGTGCGTGTACATAGGGAAAGCCCAGGTTTTAAGTTTAGTATCTATCGGAAAACAACAAACAATTTGTCCTACGTACACTTTTACTCGGGACATGACACCCCCACTAAGAAGACCATTTTTTCATCAATGTTTCTCCGCGTCGTTAGGATCGCCAGTCCGGAATACATCGATGCCGAATTGGAAAAAATCAACGGTATTGGAAGTGATCTGTGTTACCCATCTGCGTTTATGGAATCTTGTCTCAACAAGGCAAAACGAACTTTCTATCGTGTCAATAATAACACTCGTACTTTGTCAAAAAATATTTTAGTACTTCCATTTTTCCCGGGCTTTTTAGGCATTGCTAATGTACTTAAACTTTTGGATATTAATGTAGTATTTTCATATAACAATATTGTGAAATATATCATAGTAAAAAATAGCCCTACCAATAATTCAGGCATTATCTATAAAATTGGGTGTAAACAATGTGATTCCTTTTACATAGGTCAGACGGGAAAGGATTTGCACACACGTATAAAACAGCATCAATATTCCGTTAGAACAGGACAGTTGTCCAGTGCTCTTTTTGTCCATTTGTCAGAGTTATCCCACTGTATTGATTGGAATAATGCTTGTTTTATTTCATTCTAGCAACATTGTCAATAGAAATATTCTTGAGTCTGCCATTATCCAACTTTCAAATAACTTCAACATAACAAAGGTCTTTTTCAACTCGATCCTGTTGTTTTGAATTCCTTCAAAACAAATTTAGATAAAAGGGTAGGACGCTAAATCTTTGGTAAACTTGTACGCTACTTTATTAACTTTTAATCTTCATTTTATTTTATATATATCGAAACTTGACTCTAAAAGGCAAAGTGTTAAAACCCGGGCAGATTTCCAGTATAAATTTGTATTTTTAATTCATTTGATCTTGTGCTAAAAATCGATATTTTTCCTTACAAATCTGTATGCCTCTTTGTTAATCCTCTAATCTTTAATTTTTAATTTTTATTTTTACTTCTCCGTTTATTGCATATATATATATATATATATAATAATATGTATGTGTGTAGATATGTTATATATATATATATATATTATGTTAAACACAGACCGTGCATGGCACAAGGAACTCTTCTGGGAAAATTAAATCCACTATAGTCCGAATAAGTAATGATAAATGACAAATACCATAGTTTTTTTCCTTTTCATGATTTTAGCCCGACGTGGGCAACGGGTCTCTCGCAAAGAGATCCCATAAATATAGCTTCCCTCACCAGCTATCTGCAAAGCAGACAGGATCCAGCTTTGGGACGTGGATCTAGGGTTTAAAGCAAACCTAGATCCCTACACTCAGAACCTCTATATAAGTAAAGACTCGTTGCATTCACGTCGTGTTGAATAAATCAAAGAAAAAGGGGGTAACTATTGTATTTTTAGCCAAAAAAACCAAAACTTAAACCTCACCGGGACATTGAGCGTCCACTTTTCAAGGCACGAAACACGTCCGTTTAGTATACACAAACTCAGAATGGTTCCCTGAGAACAATATATGTTAAACACAGACCGTGCATGGCACAAGGAACTCTTCTGGGAAAATTAAATCCACTATAGTCCGAATAAGTAATGATAAATGACAAATACCATAGTTTTTTTCCTTTTTCATGATTTTAGCCCGACGTGGGCAACGGGTCTCTCGCAAAGAGATCCCATAAATATAGCTTCCCTCACCAGCTATCTGCAAAGCAGACAGGATCCAGCTTTGGGACGTGGATCTAGGGTTTAAAGCAAACCTAGATCCCTACACTCAGAACCTCTATATAAGTAAAAGACTCGTTGCATTCACGTCGTGTTGAATAAATCAAAGAAAAAGGGGGTAACTATTGTATTTTTAGCCAAAAAAAACAAAACTTAAACCTCAACCGGGACATTGAGCGTCCACTTTTCAAGGCACGAAACACGTCCGTTTAGTATACACAAACTCAGAATGGTTCCCTGAGAACAATATATGTTAAACACAGACCGTGCATGGCACAAGGAACTCTTCTGGGAAAATTAAATCCACTATAGTCCGAATAAGTAATGATAAATGACAAATACCATAGTTTTTTCCTTTTTCATGATTTTAGCCCGACGTGGGCAACGGGTCTCTCGCAAAGAGATCCCATAAATATAGCTTCCCTCACCAGCTATCTGCAAAGCAGACAGGATCCAGCTTTGGGACGTGGATCTAGGGTTTAAAGCAAACCTAGATCCCTACACTCAGAACCTCTATATAAGTAAAAGACTCGTTGCATTCACGTCGTGTTGAATAAATCAAAGAAAAAGGGGGTAACTATTGTATTTTAGCCAAAAAAAACCAAAACTTAAACCTCAACCGGGACATTGAGCGTCCACTTTTCAAGGCACGAAACACGTCCGTTTAGTATACACAAACTCAGAATGGTTCCCTGAGAACAATATATGTTAAACACAGACCGTGCATGGCACAAGGAACTCTTCTGGGAAAATTAAATCCACTATAGTCCGAATAAGTAATGATAAATGACAAATACCATAGTTTTTTTCCTTTTTCATGATTTTAGCCCGACGTGGGCAACGGGTCTCTCGCAAAGAGATCCCATAAATATAGCTTCCCTCACCAGCTATCTGCAAAGCAGACAGGATCCAGCTTTGGGACGTGGATCTAGGGTTTAAAGCAAACCTAGATCCCTACACTCAGAACCTCTATATAAGTAAAAGACTCGTTGCATTCACGTCGTGTTGAATAAATCAAAGAAAAAGGGGGTAACTATTGTATTTTTAGCCAAAAAAACCAAAACTTAAACCTCAACCGGGACATTGAGCGTCCACTTTTCAAGGCACGAAACACGTCCGTTTAGTATACACAAACTCAGAATGGTTCCCTGAGAACAATATATGTTAAACACAGACCGTGCATGGCACAAGGAACTCTTCTGGGAAAATTAAATCCACTATAGTCCGAATAAGTAATGATAAATGACAAATACCATAGTTTTTTTCCTTTTTCATGATTTTAGCCCGACGTGGGCAACGGGTCTCTCGCAAAGGAAAAAAACTATGGTATTTGTCATTTATCATTACTTATTCGGACTATAGTGGATTTAATTTTCCCAGAAGAGTTCCTTGTGCCATGCACGGTCTGTGTTTAACATATATTGTTCTCAGGGAACCATTCTGAGTTTGTGTATACTAAACGGACGTGTTTCGTGCCTTGAAAAGTGGACGCTCAATGTCCCGGTTGAGGTTTAAGTTTTGGTTTTTTTGGCTAAAAATACAATAGTTACCCCCTTTTTCTTTGATTTATTCAACACGACGTGAATGCAACGAGTCTTTTACTTATATAGAGGTTCTGAGTGTAGGGATCTAGGTTTGCTTTAAACCCTAGATCCACGTCCCAAAGCTGGATCCTGTCTGCTTTGCAGATAGCTGGTGAGGGAAGCTATATTTATGGGATCTCTTTGCGAGAGACCCGTTGCCCACGTCGGGCTAAAATCATGAAAAAGGAAAAAAACTATGGTATTTGTCATTTATCATTACTTATTCGGACTATAGTGGATTTAATTTTCCCAGAAGAGTTCCTTGTGCCATGCACGGTCTGTGTTTAACATATATTGTTCTCAGGGAACCATTCTGAGTTTGTGTATACTAAACGGACGTGTTTCGTGCCTTGAAAAGTGGACGCTCAATGTCCCGGTTGAGGTTTAAGTTTTGGTTTTTTTGGCTAAAAATACAATAGTTACCCCCTTTTTCTTTGATTTATTCAACACGACGTGAATGCAACGAGTCTTTTACTTATATAGAGGTTCTGAGTGTAGGGATCTAGGTTTGCTTTAAACCCTAGATCCACGTCCCAAAGCTGGATCCTGTCTGCTTTGCAGATAGCTGGTGAGGGAAGCTATATTTATGGGATCTCTTTGCGAGAGACCCGTTGCCCACGTCGGGCTAAAATCATGAAAAAGGAAAAAACTATGGTATTTGTCATTTATCATTACTTATTCGGACTATAGTGGATTTAATTTTCCCAGAAGAGTTCCTTGTGCCATGCACGGTCTGTGTTTAACATATATTGTTCTCAGGGAACCATTCTGAGTTTGTGTATACTAAACGGACGTGTTTCGTGCCTTGAAAAGTGGACGCTCAATGTCCCGGTTGAGGTTTAAGTTTTGGTTTTTTTGGCTAAAAATACAATAGTTACCCCCTTTTTCTTTGATTTATTCAACACGACGTGAATGCAACGAGTCTTTTACTTATATAGAGGTTCTGAGTGTAGGGATCTAGGTTTGCTTTAAACCCTAGATCCACGTCCCAAAGCTGGATCCTGTCTGCTTTGCAGATAGCTGGTGAGGGAAGCTATATTTATGGGATCTCTTTGCGAGAGACCCGTTGCCCACGTCGGGCTAAAATCATGAAAAAGGAAAAAAACTATGGTATTTGTCATTTATCATTACTTATTCGGACTATAGTGGATTTAATTTTCACAGAAGAGTTCCTTGTGCCATGCACGGTCTGTGTTTAACATATATTGTTCTCAGGGAACCATTCTGAGTTTGTGTATATATATATATATATATATATATATGTTTGTGTATGTATGTTATTTTTTTTTTCTTTCTGTAACCTATATATAGGCCGTAGCCTTTTATGTACTTCAGTGTTCCTGAGGATGTCATTAGACGAAAGCGCTTGAGCACCTTTTTGTGTTTCCTTTCCTTCGTGGTTTTATATATATATATATATATGTGTGTGTGTGTGTGTGTGTATAATATATATATATATATATGTGTGTGTGTGTGTGTGTGTGTGTGTGTTATTCATCGATGTATTTATAATTGAAGTGGAAGTGGGAAGAGTTAAACATCTTTTAGCATCGAGCATCATTCCACCCATACGCCCATTTCAGGGTACGAGCAGCTCGCAGTAGCATTGCTAACCAAATCGAGGGTCAATGTACTGACGAGGCCTCTGTGCGTGGTTCATCACCACTGAAAACAACAATGTACATATTTTTTCTTTTTTTTCTTCTTTATCAACATAATTTTATTCTTAAATTGCATTAAACTTCTTAAAATCACACACACACACACACACACACACACACACACACACACACACACACACCACCAGTCTTAAACCGTATGGAACATTCTTGATGAACCTATTATTTTGGTCTGAAACATGGTTACAAGAGCGACAAAAAGCATTACCTGAAGCCAGACAACGACGTTAAAAACCCGAAGAAGAAAATATAAAACCCGTAAAAAGTTTGTGAAGCAGATAAATAACCCCAAAAAATTTAAGAAATGGTAAAATTGTCACGAAAAATGTAGGTCATTTTTTTCTTCCAGTTTTCTCCATTAATTGGGGGATAACGAGGTTGCATAAGACCAGCGACATTATTTCTCCAAAATCATTACTCCAAATTTCTCCAAAGCGACAGAGAAGAATAACATTCCCAAGTTTATAATGTAATAATTCTTTTTATGAGTCCAGTCGAACAGTGAAAGCCACATTTTCGTTAAAAGCCGAGAAAAGTTACTTTTGGGAGTATAAATTTTCTTGAAAAAGTATATTTTCGACACTGCAGTTCCGTCCAAAAAGTAACTTTCGTCACGTTCCAACCAAATTTAGAATCTTTATTAAAAGAAGTTTAGTTTTTTAGTCATTAATTTTAAATTATTTATATGCCTGTGAGGTAACACCGTTTTATAAAGCGAAGTAAAGGCACTCAGGTCGGGGGTTCGACTCCCAATGGGTCTGGTAATAATAATTTAGGAGTTAGCGTAATGGGTCGCATCAATTGGGCTGAGTTCTGTGTCAGTTTCTGACCTTCCTGACCAATTATTTTTATTATTATTATTATTATTATTATTATTATTATTATATTATTATATAAGTTCTAAAAAATAGGATCATATCTTGGTAGACAGACAATTTATCTATTACAAACATCTGCATCATATAAAAATTCCGTGTTTTACTCTGCTCTCCTCCTCTTCAGAATTATGCCAGCGGAACTCGGCACTTCGTATATCGCCCTATTTGATTAAAAATATATGTAATACACAATTCGCCGAAACCTACGTAGACAAACTGCTGTAGCCTTATGCTAGACCAACTCCTGTATCCTCCTGCTTTTCTAAATTGAAAAACTTTTGTAATTTGGCTTATGCTGATGACGTGGTGTTGTTATAAACCTTCAGTTTAGGGATTTTAATATTTAGTAAATTTCTTCTGTTTTTACCCAGAGGGAAACCGTAAATTTGCAATTTTTAGAGATGTTTAACGAATAACACGAGTCTGTATGTTGAGAAACTCATCTCATAATTATTAATTCTAGAAGCGAAAACAAAGTGATAATGTGGAGATAGTGCTTATTATACCTTACTGGCCCGCAGAGGTGAAATAGTAGTTAGAAATAAACTTTAAAGTTGTTTTTTTTAGTAAACACATCGTAATGAGAGCATTTAGGTACGACCTGTAAACTTACGACCCGAAAACTATGCGATGATTGGCTTAAAGCAATGTTTTCACAAACTTTATATTACGACGATCCCCTAATTCCCCAAAATTATGGTTGCGCCCCCCGCCATTAATTATCAATGATTCAACTAACTAAAATAGCATGTACAATTATTCGTATTTGTATTATTAATCAGATTTTTGGAGGTAACTAAAAAAGCACACGTGTAAGTAGTACGCGCCCCCGCTAGAGGGGGCGCGCCCCACAGTTTGGAAATCACTGGCTTAAAGTATATATTTCTGTAAAATCTATAAATTTCTCTGTAAGATCCGTAAATTCTGTGAAGCTTAAAAAGGTTTATGAAGCCGATACTTTTATACAGGGTGTCAAAGAAGAACGCATCCAGGTAATTCTGCTCGAAGGAAATCGGAGTCAGAGGGAGGTCGCTGAGGAATTTAACAGAGTGCATCCGGACCGCGCGCCGATAACACACAGCTGTGTCAGCAAACTTGTAGCAAAGTTCAGGGAAACGGGATCCATAGGAGACAAACCACGCAGTGGACCTCCGAGGACATCCACCGACGACGACACAGCCGCTACCATCCTCGCTCATTTCCCAAACAGTCCCCAAAAGTCTCTTCGGCGTTTTTATTGCCGTTTTTATCATTTTGCCCTATCATTCCAGACTTACGGGACACCCTGTAGATTATTCATAGTAACATGAGTTAATTAGTTTTCTGCCCTCTCTTTGACTATATGAATTACAATTGTGAAATGTAATATAGAATGTATTTTCCACCCTAAACATTGACATTTTCATTTCATTTTCATTTTTATTCATTTCTTTTTCATTTTCTAAAGCCTCTTTTCGAAAAAAATATTGTATATGAAATTGCAGTTTAAAAATATTCTTCTAATTTTTCAATTTTTCTTTTAATCTATTTTAATATTTTAAAAATTTTGTAAATAATGATGACTCGCATAGGCGTCATGTTAATTAACTGGAAATTAATTTTAACAATATATATAATATTATAATGTTATAATGTTTCAGACCAACAAAGACCCTACGATCCATTCATGGCTGGTCTACCTAACTGTGTTCATAATTGTGTATTGTGTATGTCCGTGGTGGCGGAGAGGACCTACAATTTTACGTGGGTTCCGAACCACAAAGCATTAATTTTACTACCTTAAACTATACCTAATCTATCAACATATGCGTCTAATCGATTTTTAAACATGTTTATATTAGTGCTACTAATTACTTCTACCGGCAAACTATTCCAGCTATTTACTATTCTAAGCGTAAAAAAGTTTTTGGCAACTGCTGTCTCGAACCTTCTACTTGTCAACTTACACCCGTTATTTCTAGTCCTATTATATTGAGATATTTCGAAAAAGCTATCTCTATTTACGTTATCGAACCCATTCATAATTTTGAAAACCTGGATTAGATCACCCCTTAGCCTCCTAGTCTCGAGTGCAGTCAATTTTAACTGCTTTAGCCTATCCTCGTACGACTTCGACCTAAACGCGATGGAATCATCTTAGTTGCTCGTCTTTGAACTCTTTCGAGTTTGTCTATATCTTTTCGCATATGCGGACTCCAAAATTGGATCGCGTACTCCAAATGGGATCTAACTAATGATTTATAAAGAGGAACTATAATATCGCGCGATTTGTACTCAAAATTCCGAGCTATAAAACCTAACACTTTGTTCGCTTTATTGACCGCTGCTATACTTTGTTTCGCCACTTTTAAATCACCAGTGACTATAACTCCTAAATCTTTTTCCTGCGCTACGCTTGTTAACTCCTTCCCTGACATACTATACGCAAAATTACCGTTACGCGAACCTATATGTAAAATTTTGCACTTATCAACGTTAAATCTCATTTGCCATATGACTGACCAATCAACGATTTTATTCAGATCTTCCTGGATTTTACCTCTATCTTCGTCATTAATCACCCTACCACCCAGCTTCATGTCATCCGCAAACTTTGAAACTGTACTGACTAGGCCGACATCTAAATCATTAATATATATATATAAGAAAAAGCAAGGGGCCCAATACAGAACCCTGAGGAACGCCGCTCGCTACATTAGCCCAACACGACTCCGCTCCATCAACGACCACCCTCTGTTTCCTACCTCGCAACCACTCTTCTATCCAATTTATTACTACACCCCTGATTCCATGAGCCTTAGTTTTTTTCAATGAGTCATTTGTGCGGCACGATGTCAAACGCTTTTTGAAAATCTAAATACACTACATCAACCGCCCGATGACTATCGTAAACGTCAACCACGCTTTGAAAAAGTTCTAAAAGATTAGTTAAGCAATATTTGTTTCGCCTAAAACCGTGCTGCGTATTTCTAACCAAGTTATGCAATTCTAAGTGTTCGACTATACGATTCCTAATTATTGATTCCAGTAGCTTGCCTACAACAGACGTTAAACTGATTGACCTATAATTTCCCGCCGCACCTTTATCGCCTTTCTTAAAGATAGTTGTTACGTTTGCTAACTTGAAATTATCTGGTACGCACCCCTCAGAAATAGACGCATTAAAAATCTTTGATAGCGGCACAACAATGCTATCTTTTAATTCTTTTAGTTGTATGGGATATGTGGAATCCGGCCCCGGTGATTTACACATTTTCATTTTATCAATATAGCGCATTACTTCCCCCTTCACTAACCACAATATTATCCAAAATATTACCATTATCAAAAGGTATTATGTCTATGACCGTCGGGATATTCGTTACATCTTCTATAGTAAAAACTGACGTAAAAAAATCGTTTAGCAAGGTAGCCATTTCCTCGTTTTCAGCTCTCCGTTAACATTTTTCAACGGCCCCAAGACATTTTTTACTGGATTTCTATTGTTGACGTATTGAAAGAATCGCTTGGGGTTTTCTTTACCGTCACGAGCTATGGAGATTTGAAATTCGCAATTGGACTTTTTTATTACACTTTTCGCTTCACGTCTTACAGATATGTAGTTGTTTCGTAACCACAAATTATCTTTATCGCACTTATGTAGCCTATAAGCCCTATCTCTACTCTTTATAATGTCTCCTACTCTAGAAGTAAACCACAAGGGCTTGTTGTTTACTTTCGCACGCTTAATTTTGTACGGTACACATTCCTCGTTTATAGTCCTAAATACTGTTTCAAACGATTCCCACATTAGTTTTGCGTTGGAGATCCCCATTACGTTTTCCCAATTGACGTGTGACAATTCATTTCGAAATTTACAAAAGTCTGCGTGCTGGAAGTTAGGAATTTTAGTCGAGTTAGCTGGTTTCGAGTGACTTACTGAGAGGACAAACTCTACCATATTGTGATCGCTATTGCTTAACGGTTCTATTACTTGAAGATCAGTGATTAGCCTATCGTCCGTAGTTATTACTAAATCTAAAATACTGTCCAACCTCGTAGGTTCCCAAACCTTTTGAATAAGAAAGCTATCCTCGAGAAAATTAACTAAACGATTACCTTCCTCGTCTTCCTGCATTGCATCGTAATTCACGTTGGCGCAATTAAAGTCACCCACAACTAAGGCCTACTCACTACCTATTATTCTCTTTAGTTCACGATATAACGCTTCGTCCGTATCAGCTGTTTGATTAGGGGGCCTATATATAGCAGCAACAACAAGTTTGAAATCGTTCAATTTAAGTTCTGGAATTGTGTGCTTTACTTCTATAACGTTCGCAATATTATCTTTGATATACAACATAACACCGCCTCCTCGCCTACCTATTCTGTTTTTAACAAGAAGTCTATAACCTCTAATTTAATACTCCCCTACAAAGTCACGTGTTTCAGTGCTAAGCCACGATTCATTTATCGCAATTAAATCATAGTCTTTACAAGCAATTAAAGAAAAAAATTCGTTTCTTTTATTTCGTAGGCTACGAGCATTTAAGGGTAGAACCTTCAAATATTTTGTAATTGCGACACCTTCGCGAGCGCAGGAGAAATTTGTGGAAATTACGCTGGGACCGTTCGAGTTACGGCACCCTGAAAAGAAGAGACAGTATTATGAAATAGTCTTCCTAAGCGCGCAGCTCCTACGTCATTTAGATGAAGTCCATCTTCGAGGAACAAGTCCCTCCTGCCGTAGAAACTGTTCCAAAAAATCGCAAAATGCATTCCTTCCTGTTGGCAAAGAGACTTTAGGTTATTGTTGATATAGGTCACCTTGTTGTAGATTGGATAATTCGAGGAAGCATACCTGTTAAAACAATCTTATTTGTTTTTTCCTTTAGTCGCTCTAGTAAGTCCCTGTACCGAGCCAGCAGCTCTTCCGATCTAGAATTTAAAACGTTATTAGACCGACATGAATAACATACGTTGTGTCCTCATAGGTTCCGTCTGTAAAATGGTCAACACTATTAGTTATATCCTCCACCGTTGCACCAGGGTAGCAGTAACGGCGCCTACGACGAGGGTTTCTCCCACAGAATTCCTCGAGCTGCCCTTGAACAATGGAATCGCCAACGAGTCGTATTTCCGGTTCATCAGCATCTTCGAAACCTAAAACAGAAAACTTATTGTTTGTTATTACTGGTAGACAAGTATTAGGTTTTCTCAATGGGGCTCCATTACGCACTCGAACGAAGGGTTGGGAACTAGGAGAAGAGAGAGGGCTATCAGAACTATTTATATTATTAGTAGAAACTGAGGCAGGAGGGGTCGTAACTGGAGTCTCAATGGATTCTAATTTTGCCGTCAGGAGCATCACGCTTTCTTCAAGCCTCACACTGGCCTCCCTCTCACGTTCTAACTCGTTCCTCAGGACTTCCATGCTTGAGCACCACCTGCAAACTAACTGTTCATTATTATTAGCCATCGTAAACGCGTAAGCGGCAAATTTCCCTTCAAAGCGACTGCAAGTACTTGACGGGGGTGCCATGCTCTTAATTAATTAAAAAACAAAAAACAAAAAAACGAGCGTTTGGAAATTAATAAATTACAACGTAGGTCTATCGCGTGCTTATTGTGCCGTCACCTGCGCAAACCCGCAAAAATGTTCTTGAAACGCAGAAACAGGTTCTTGTAATACAAATTTATACTAAATGAATATATACTTAATAAAGCTACCGACGAAAGAGCTGTAAAAGAAAAAGTATTAATAAAACTTATCTGTCCGCTATTCGACCGACTTTTTTCTTTACGTTTTTCCTTTTTCCCACGGTGGGTGACCACTAGGGTTATGACATTTATATAACCTCATGTTCCTGTATCATAAATCGATGAACATTTGCCCCCTGACAATGAAAATAACAGTTTTTTCGATATATTTTGAAAACATTTCACCCCAAAATAAAAAATAAAAAATTAATAAAATAATAAATAGAAATTTGCATGTTTATTTCACAATTATTATACATAAACATATATTATAGTATACAACATTATACCTATACAATACATATTAATTATACAAATACAATATTATACATTTACTCTATTATCGTTTTAATTGTTTTACTTATTGCTTAAAATAAACCTGTGATTAAGGTTGTCTTTATTTTTACAGTTTACGTAAAGTTCTTGCATCACCTTAATGGCACGTTCCGCACATTGGTTGCTCCTTGGTATAGCTATTGCAGATGGGTCTCTGTTCCAGTGATTTTCCAGAGTATTTAGTGCTTTTCGGTATTGTTGCAAGATATTGGACAATTTATGATAATCATCTTTCTTATACATCTGATACTATATTTGCTTTCGGGGTGACTTTTTTTTTTAATTCTGAAGAATTAGGCCCTTTTTTATTGTTTTCAAGCAAAAGTTCATCGATTGATGATACAGGAAACAATATTTATGACAAAAAATTAAAAAGTCATAACCCTAGTGACCACACTCTACTTGATCCCCGAAGGAAGGGAAAATGAACCTTATGAAACCTCGTTTTCGGATAGATTTTAAAAACAAAAAAGGCAAACAAGGGAATTTCAACCTTATGAAACCTCGTTTAGTAATAGATTCGGGAAACAAACATGGCAAGCCACGTGCACTAGCCTTGGTTTAATCAAATAATATAGTAATGAATAAAGTCAATAAATGAAATATATTCGTTAATGAATGATTAGTAACACGAAGTAATTTAGTTAAGAATGCACCAAACACTATTTTTTTTAAAGACACTTCAACGAAAACCCTTTATTCAATTGGTAGCACTGGACATTCGATAAAACACGTCTGATCACAAGGAAAGACTGATCACTTCTCGAAGGAAAGACTGATCACCGTATATATATAATATATATATATATATGTGTGTGTGTGTGTGTGTGTGTGTGTGTGTGTGTGTGTGTGTGTATAAAATTGCATATTTTTATTTAAATCTCTCTCTCTCTCTCCTCTCTCTCTCTCTCTCTCTCTCTCTCTCTCTCTCTCTCTCTCTCTCTCTCTCTCTCTCTCTCTCCTCTCTCTCATTGCATGCACATCAATATTATGGAACTAATTGCCTGCCATTAAATTTCCATCAGGTATTGCTTTCTCCTTTCCAAACTACGACGTTTTCTCAGCAGTCATAATTAATGATTTTGAAAAAAGAAATCCATTCCAGAAGCGAAATCGTCGTACCCCCGATTAAAAATCTAAATTAAATTAAATTAATTTAAGACCGCGACTGCACTAATATATATATATATATATATATATATATATATATATATATATATAATATATATATACAGAGAGAGAGAGAGAGAGAGAGAGAGAGAGAGATCCATTTAAAACCGTATTACTGAACCGTACTACTTCTAATTTGGGGACGGTTTTAAATGTATCACCCTATATAGGTGTGTGTGTGTGTGTGTGTGTGTGTGTGTGTGTGTGTGTGTTATACAATACATCTATATAATTTCAGTAGCAAATACAGTATTATGGCGGTTTTATTTTCCATTAAGTCCTAAATTACAGAACCCAAGGAAACTATTTTATTGTCTGATGATACCCATTTGATGACCTTCAAATAGCGCTTATACCCTATGAAGTATCTCCGTCAGTAGCGCCGATGGGATTCCTTCATTATTATGCAGACCAAGCCTTGCTCCTTCGTTTGCACGTTCATTACATAAATAAAACGAAATGCATATTTTATCCTTTGCTTTTGTAAAATTAAACGTTTTATATACGTATATGTGTGTGTGTATATATATATATATAATATATATATATATATATAATATATATATATATATATATATATTAAATAGAAACGACATAAGTGTTAAGGAACGTTTCTGCACACGAGGAGGAGAGATAACGAATAATGAAAAATGAGGCGAACCGCCCAGGAATCGAACCCAGGGCCTTCCAATTACCGGTCGGACGACCGGCAATTGGAAGGCCCTGGGTTCGATTCCTGGGCGGTTCGCCTCATTTTTCATTATTCGTTATCTCTCCTCCTCGTGTGCAGAAACGTTCCTTAACACTTATGTCGTTTCTATTCATTTATATACTGCGCGGTCATTGCAGTTATATGCATATATATATATATATATATATATATATATATTAGAGGTGGACCGAATATTCGCATTCGCATTCGCATTTGCGAATATTCGCATCATTTTGAACATTCGCATTCGCATTCGCATTCGCATTTAGATGTGCGAATATGCGAATGCGAATATTTCGTGCTATAAGTAATGCATTAGTTTTTTTTCATTATAATTGTCGCAGAAACGGTTGGTGCGAAAATGAAACTGTTGGATGCTGCCACGTCTGTTTCCCGCAGTGTGTCGCTGTGTGCGTATGAGCGACGTTTTTTCCTGACTAGCGGCAGATGCAGCTGTAGCTGTCTGAGAGGGGTCGGTGTGCGGGAGCCTGGCGAGTCAGTTACCCACGAGCCTTGGCTGAGTGAGGGTGCGTGCAAGTGTCCGTCTATAACCCTGTGTCGCCTTCAATTTCCCCCAATTCATTGTGTCAGGTGCTTTGTGATGGCGTCCTCCAGTGCCGTTTGGGACTATTTTGAGTTAGTATCAAATGATATTGCTAAGTGTAAGCTTTGTAAAGCCAATTATTCGCGAAAAAGAAGAACGACGTCTGGATTGCGTAATCATCTTAACAGCAAACACCCTGCAGAGTATAAGAATATGAGTAAGACCGAAGAAGAAGCGAAAGAAAGTAGCAAGAAGAGGAAGGCATCTCCAACACCAGCTGCGAGGATGAAGCAAGCTACTCTTGAAATGTGTCTTGAAAAGACAAAATTGTGGGATGTGAACAACGCAAAAACAAAGAGCATGGACAGTAAGATTGCAGAAATGTTAGTAATGGATGATCTTCCATTTTCTCACGTGGAAGATATTGGCTTTGTGCGGCTCATGAAAGAAGCGGCGACATGTTATCCACTGCGCCAAAGAAAGTATTACAGAGATAAAATTTGTGAGACAATGTATGATTCTGTCAGAAGTACAATTGGAGACAATATCAGCTCCCTCAAACAATCATCGAAACTGTCCTTCACCACCGATGAGTGGTCCGATACACAATCAGGTGTTTCGTTGCTGTCGCTGACCAGTCACGCTGTGGACAAAGAATTCAAACGTCAGAGTTTTGTGCTCTGCGCTGAACCCCTCTCTGAACGTCACACATGGGAATATCTCAGCCAAGTGTTTGACAATTTGTTGGAGAAGTGGATTCTGTGCGCGGATGATGTTCACTGCGTCATGAGGGATGCAGGTGCTAATATGAAAAAAGCGTTGTTTCTTTCAGGTGTTAACAACACCAACTGTGCCAGTCACCAATTGCACCTTGTTGTCAAAAATTCTCTGTCATCTCAGAAAGCAGTCGTTGAAGTCATCTCAAAATGTAGGTCAATTGCGACACATTTCAATCATTCAACCATGGCCCAAGAAGAGTTTAAGAAAATTCAGGCTAGAATAAATGCTCCACTGCTTTCTGTGATTCATGACGTTCCTACTCGTTGGAATAGTACTCTGCAAATGATGATCAGAATGAAAGCTATCAATGAACCTCTCTGCTTGTATGCCACTGCAACCGGTAAGATCAAACCTTTAACACTTCAAGACAATTCAACTCTGGACAAATGCATTACTCTACTCCAACCATTCGAAGATATCACAAGAAATATCAGCAGCAACTCATCATCAATAGCGGACGTCATTCCTCTCTTGACCACTCTGAAGAAAGTATTGATGTCCAGTTTGTCCACAGCTGAAGAAAGTCATGGGATCAAAGCGATGCGAGAAACAATGTTATCAGAAATAACAAAAAGGTTCGATTCAGCAGAAAACAACGACTTGTACTACATTGCTACATTTTTAGATCCTAGATACAAAGTAAAATTTTCAGCTCTTCTTTTGTTACGGACAGGGTTAAAGTAGAGGTTGGATTAAAATGTGAAGCACTTAGTAAGGAAAAGACAGATTCTCAATCTCCAGGCCTTCGTGATGAAAAACCGCGCGATAAAAAACCGTCCACGTCTGTCGCCGAAGCTATGAAAGAAATCCTTTCCTCGAGCAGTGACGATGAGTCTGGAGAAAGGATTTCAGAACGATCTTCAAAGAATCTAGACAAGTATCTCAAGGAAAAACGACTGCCAACTGACGAAAATCCTCTGGAATGGTGGAGAGTGCATGCCGAACAATTTTCAGAGTTGTCGCAATTAGCAAGGTGTTTTCTTGCTTGTCCACCATCCAGTGTTGCGAGTGAACGCCTTTTCAGTGGTGCCGGTCTAGTGTACGATACAAAACGCTCCAAACTATCAGCGGAGAGAGCGGAAAAACTACTGTTCCTAAAATATAATCTACCAATAGTAGAATTCAAGTACGAAAGAGTCAACCAGTGAGTGCCTAAACTATTTCTTTATCAATACCATTATCGGAAGATTGGGAATACTCTTCACAATGAATGAAATGTCTTATTTCTCTTGCCGACTAAACGATGCTCCGTGGCATTTATAAAGAAATAGTCATCCTCTTTCAAGGGTGGAGGTTGGGGAAAGAGGTTGGTGGGATACATTATAAGAGTGGGTCCTCGTCCCGTATCCAAAGCTGGGCACTTGCGGTTTTTTTTGCGGTACTGCGGTACTGCGGTACTACCGCACTACCAAACCGGTACCGCAAAACGCAGTACCGCAAAGGATCGCTGAAAGTACAGCCTGTACTTTCAGCGATCCTTTGCGGTACTGCGTTATGCGGTACCGGTTTGGTAGTGCGGTAGTACCGCAGTACCGCAGTACCGCAAAAAAAACGCAAGTGCCCAGCTTTGCCCGTATCCCGGTAACATAGAAAATTCAATGAATTTATTCCTATTTAATTTTCTATGGCGAAACTCTTACAAGTTAACATTTAAAATTTTAAATACCTCAATTCTAATGATGAAAAACGAATATATTAATTCTAATAGTAATTTTAGTAAATATTCGCATTCGCATTCGCGAATATTAAAATAAAATATTCGCATTCGCATTCGCGAATATCACAAATTGACATTCGTTCCACCTCTAATATATATATATATATATATATATATATATATATATATATATATATATTATAATATATTATATATATATATATATATATATATATAATATATATATATATATATATATATATATATATATATATATATATATATATATATATATATATTTATTTATATATGTATATATGTATATATATGTATATATATATTTATTTATTTATATATGTATATATGTATATATATGTATACACGGTGAACCAAAAGTAGGTGGACAGTAGGTTGAATACGGTTTGTGTTATATTATATTATAACTATGGTGTTCATTATAACTATGGTGTTTGTGTTTTATTATATTAAATATTATAACTAAATTTATTTAAATTTTATTTTGTATTATAGTATACAAAAAAATTAAATATGTATTCTCAAAATAAACGTTATAATTTACTGTCCACCTACATTTGGTTCACCCTATATATATATATATATATATATATATATATAATGCGCCTCGGTGGTTTAGTGGTTAGCGTCGCTGACTACGAATCCATCGGCCCCGGGATCGAGACCCGATGACGGCAGCCGGCGCGCAGCAACACCCAGCTGTTCATCCTTCCACACAATAAAGAAAGTGGTTGGTAGATAAATGGGTACCCTGGGTGGCCTAGTGGTTAAGACGCTGGGCTGCTGGTGGGGCGTGGTTCGGATTCCACGTTAAACTGTAAGTCTGAGGTGGAGTGAAAAGCTTGACCTTCGTCAGGATGAACAATTGGGGCTGAAGCAAACCAAAGGTTATACATATATATATATACAGGGTGGGCCGAAAGTCTGAATCCATAGGAAAATATTTATTTTAATACATAAATTACAACAAATGGTAAATACTTAAAATGAATATCAACTTTAACTCGTAAATGCGTATCCGTGATACTGTACAGTAGTTCGTACTCCAGTATAAATACTCAAATACTTTTTTTATTTCAGCCCAGAAATGGCTTCGAATCTAACAACAGAAGACCGGGTAGAACTTGTGCTCATGTACGCAAGACAGGGCGCTACACACAGAGAAGTTGCTACCGAATTCAATAGAAATCATCCTGATAAACGTCCAGTAACACATGCGACTGTTGGCAAGTTGTTTAAACGTTTCAAAGAAACAGGAAGTGTACATGATCGACGGCGTTCTGGTCGTCCAAAAACTGCAACTGATGAAAATACCTCTGCAATGGTATGTGAAACTTTAACGAATAGTCCAGTAAAGTCAACAAGAAGATTATCAAATGAAACAAGCATCTCGAGAACGTCAATTCGAAGAATTATTAAAAATTATAAATTCCATCCCTAAGTGTCTCGATGTCAGAGGCCGCCAATTTGAGCATTTGTTATAATTTGTTGTTTATACTGGAGTACGAACCACTGTACAGTATCACGGATACGCATTTACGAGTTAAAGTTGATATTCATTTTAAGTATTTACCATTTGTTGTAATTTATGTATTAAAATACATATTTTCCTATGGATCCAGACTTTCGGCCCACCCTGTATATATATATAAATATATATATTAAATATATTTACATCCATTTTTTTTATAATGTTTGCCCTATTTTTTGTATAGATGACACGTCAAAGCTATACACTACGCCCTCGATATATGCGAGGGATAGGTTCTGCTAAAACCTCGCATAATGCAAATTCGCATATATCGAACTTATAGTTAAATGAAAAAAATAGGGATGCGTTCCACAACCAGTTTTTTTTTACCCTCCCGGCACCCCCAACAATAAATATGCCACTTTTTTATACCAAAAACATTCAACAAAATAACAGTAATGCTATATTACATCAATACTGTACAGTATAAATATTAAAGGACATAGTAAGCCTAATAAGACACGATACTAACGAAAAAGCACTGGAAAAAGCACTCAAAAATAGTGAAAAACACAACACAGTCTAGAGTACAACGCACACACACCAACACGCTATAACGGTTTATGCGAGACTGTTATTGTTTGGCGGGAACACGTCGGTGCGCTCAGCGGCTCAGCAATATTTCACACTAGGTGGCGCATAAATGCGAATTTTTTCCGCATATACTGAATTCTTGGTAGAAATAGGGTCTTCGCATATGCTGAAGACGCATATATCGAGGGCGCAGTGTATATATATGTATGTATATATGTGTATATATTGGTGTAGCTATATATATATTTATAGACCATAATATATGTGTGTGTGTGTATATATATATATATATATATATATATATATATATATAGACCATTTTCACCATGATGTATACCGTAGTAGATCGTACCTAATTATTGAGATTCAAAAATTTTCCAAGGCAAATACGCTGTAAAGGAACATCGTTAGCGTTTGGTAAATCTGAAAAAGAGTTCCCTCAGTGTTCTCAGCTCCTGGAAGGGTCTGTAAATAGAAAGAAAACGAGATGAAAGGTTTATGAGGTATAACTTCTGTAAACGAAATTAACCTAATTATTCAGTTCCACTGATTTTGCAAAGCAATTTGAAAATTTAGAATTTAAAATTTTAGATATTTAGGTAGATTTAGAAATTTAGTAGTTTAGAAGTTGTTTAGATATTTAGAAAAGTTATATTTTTAAAATAAGAAATTTAGATATCTGATTTTGGAAGTTATTAATTTTAGAAATTTGAATTATTTAGAAAATTTAGATTCAAATGACGAAATTTAGAAATTTAGAAATTCACTACTTCGTAATTTAGAAAATTTAAATATTTAGATTTCAAAATTTAATAATTCAGATTTTAAAAATTTTAAAACTGAATTTATAAAAATTCAGATATTTAGAAAATAGATATTTAGAAACTCAGACTTAGAAAGTTACTAATTTTTGAAATGAGTAATTATCTCTAAATGGAACGGAATCGGTAGTAAACTTTTGTAACCAGCCTTTCACCGAATAATCGCCAATAATTATCGGCAGTAAGTTATCGGTAGTAACATCTTAAATTTTGAAATATGACAAAAGCTATTTTACAAGTTCGTTTTGTCAAAATTGTATACTTACTAATAGTATTCGGTGGTTCGAATCCCGATGGTGCTGGTAATAATGATACAGGAGTCATAGCAATGGTCCACATTAGTTGGCCTGGCACTGTGCCACTCTCTGGCCCTCTTTGCTGGTTATTATTATTATTATTACTAATAGTATTCGAAGTGAATTTTGCAAACTAATTTATCAGATCTCTTAATCCTTTCGTGCTAAGGAATTTTCTCTGACTGAATAAAATCGTCTGGCGTTAGCCAGAGTAAAATCAGTAAAATTAACGATAGGCACGAAAGAGTTAAAATGATGCATAGTATTCTTTCAACGAAATGGACCACTTTGATCACAGAAAAAATGGAAAAAAAAAATATTTTTATTTAAATGATGTAAAAATTGGAAAAGATAAAAAAAACGTGCCATTAAGACTTATAATAGAGTAATTGCTAATTACTAAATGTTAAATTAACAGTTGAAATCTTTATACCATAATCAGTGAGCTCCAAAACGGTTTCGTCTCTTACTAGAGGTAACTATCGGATTCTCGTTTATCTACTGTTCGTACAGATTTGCAAAGGGAAATTATAACATGTTTTACAGTTATTTTTAAAATGTAAAAATAGTTCACAATGTTTCAGTGGTTAAATTTGATGTATATTATTATTATTATATGTTATTATTATTATTATTATTATTAAATGGAGTCCTATCGAACAGTCGCCACATATAACAAATAAAATTACGACATTTATCTTATCAAATAATTATTAAACTGATTTATATTACCACTTAAGACAATAAACCTTCTTTATCCATCTTTTCAACAGTAATTTATTACAACAAACTTTACAGAAAAGCGAGATATAAAACTGTAATTATATACCACAAAGATGTAGACAGCAATTACAAAACACTCATTTTGTATTTTCGCTCCGAGACTTTACCCAAGCATTATTCTAAGGATTATAAATTCGTACCCCCGAGTTCGAATAGCTATAAATAGAACCTGCTCTCGAACAATATTGAAGCCATCAAAGTTATGTAAAACTATTTTGAGGAACAGCCTGCATATATTACATGATAAAGGGGAAAACGAATCGATTTCCCCTTACAAACTACGTGTAGGAAAATGCTGATAATGCTTCCAGCTTGTGTGTGTTTTTTTTTTAGTGATGAATGATTATTTGAAATGATGCCACGAATGTATCGATTCGTGTTGGTTTTATTTTGTATCGACTTGTATTGGTATCGAGTTGTTTTGGTTTTATTTTGTGTCGAGTTGTGTTGGTTTTATTTTGTATCGACTTGTATTGGTATCGAGTTGTTTTGGCTTTATTTTGTATCGAGTTGTGTTGGTTTTATTTTGTATCGACTTGTATTGGTATCGAGTTGTTTTGGTTTTATTTTGTATCGAGTTGTGTTGGTTTTATTTTGTATCGACTTGTATTGGTATCGAGTTGTTTTGGTTTTATTTTCTATCGAGTTGTATTGGTTTTATTTTGTATCGACTTGTATTGGTATCGAGTTGTTTTGGTTTTATTTTGTATCGAGTTGTGTTGGTTTTATTTTGTATCGACTTGTGATGGTTTTATTTTGTGTCGAGTCGTGTTGGTTTTATTTTGTATCGAGTTGTGTTGGTTTTAATTTGTATCGACTCGTGCTAGTTTTAATTTGTATCGACTTGCGTTGGTTTTATTCTGTACAGGCTTAAAAAAAATAAAAAAAAAATTTGAAGTCCACCTCGACAGTAAATTTATTAACCAATTACCTAAATTTTTCTTTCGCAATATAGCTGTCAAAATGTCAAAATACCAAAATGTCTTGATGGGGCATTTAATTGGAATTTACATCAATTTCAGCTATGCCAATGATTTTATTAGTTTAAATGAATTTTTCGAATAGTTAATTTATACATAACCTATGCCCAGTGAAACGCTACATGTCATTTAATTTTGAAGGGTGTCGAAAGTATTTGGTATTTTCAAAATGGCCAACGTCGATGCCAGACGTATTTGCGCGCTATTTTAATATGAATAATTGTAAAATGAATAAATTCATAAAAATTTTACTATTTGATTTGATAGTTCTGTTACTATCCTCCGTACATTATCGAAAATTAGAAAGTCTCCTAAAAATAAAAATAAAAATATATTTCAAGCAGACGGAAAGCTTTGTAATGTATGTTTACATGTAGCATCTTAGAAGCGTGTCGCACTTCACTATAAGATCCTATTGAAATGTTAAGCTGTTTCACTTTAGGTTAAGCCTTTCCGATTCAGTCAAGTTCTGGCTTATTATTCA
>JAJOZX010006474.1:177500-200000 GCA_023014485.1 Bathynomus jamesi | reverse complement strand
ACGTAACACGTCGGCCTAACTACCAAAATGATCGAGTGTGGGCCACAACACCAGATGAAATCGATGACAATGAACATTATCGCGAATTATTAAAAAGTCCAGACTGTGTTGGTGTGTTTGTTTGTTCACTGCAAAGAAGCTCATGTGGGTGCTGAAGCCAAATGGTCAGAGTTGGGATGGACAGTATTTTCGTGATATTATTCTATCCCAGCATGTCATTCCTTTTCTAAGAAACCCAAACAATGTTATGGATGTCAATCAGGTCACACTTCTGCACGATAAGGCCCCCTGCTTTAAGGCATTAGCCACTCAACAGTTGTTGCGGGACCATGAGATCGATTTCTTTGGAAATGAAGAATGGCCAGGAAATTCTCCTGACCTGAACGTCTGTGAACACATTGGATCAGTTATAAAGGACAAGGTTGAATGTCTCTTGTTTCAAGAACCTGCAGCAAATCGATTTTCGAAGGATACAATGACGCAACACATTGAAACTGTTTTAGCAAATTTGCGTAACGATCAAGATCTATTCACGTCACTTTTGGCAAGCAACCCAAAGCGAATTCAGGCTGTCTTGGAAGCCAATGGCGGGAACACCAAGTTTTAATTGTTTCTCATTAAATGCAGGATTAAATTCTCTTTTGTAAGGTATGTTTAGTTTTACTGTACCTCTAATGATTTAGGCCATGGGCGGGGGGGGGGGGCTAAGGTTTATTGGAGCCCCGTAGAAGGTTGCGGAAAGCTTTTTTTCTGGGTGCAGCGGCAAAATAAAAGTACTCATGAATGGTCAAACACCGAAATTTTCGTCGACGCTTGAATATCAACTACTTTAAATTTATATATTATATTCATGATTACTATTTGTCATATGGACTATTTGTCTGCCATTATAGTTTTTCATTTATATTTTCATTAAATCCTAAGAACGGACAAGCAATTTTCTGCAGTGTAAATACGCAACACTTCAAACTATATAATAAATCAAATTCATAAGTTGGCATTTATTTTCAACGACCTCCAAATAATATTGCCCGCGACTATGTTCTCTGGAAACCAATAAAAGGAATTTCTTGTCTCTATGTCTATATAGAGTTACCAATAAACCGACAATATATCCCAATCTTATCAAATTTAGCAACTAACTTATATATATCTCTCCTACAGAAGGACTTCCTCTTCACTTTGAAATCCTCGCAAAGAATTATGATATCCGTGGTTTTACATGTCTTGAAAAACAACTCACAACCTCTGTATTCGATAAAACGCAATTTCCAATTCTACTTCACGAGAAAACCAATCATGACAGAAGTTCTAAACTAAATATTTGAATTTTGAACTGTTTCGCTTCATCTCAAATCATGATTTCATTTCTATATTAATATTTAATATTTAATATTAATATTAATATTAATATTTAATATAGAACACTCTCCCCTTTAAGGAAAATGCTTTATCGTATCTATTTGCGAAGAGAGATTATATTTTTAAAAATATACTTAAATGCTTAAAAAAATATCGTATTTTCGATTCTGTAACTCTGGATCAGGGGTTTCCAACCTTCTTACGCTTGCGTACCCCTCGATGGCTTCGGCAAGTGCCCCATACCACCCCGACCCTACTCAAAATTGCTCAAAAGATGGCGTAACCGTTATACCATCTTTTAAGAGTACAGGGTGTCCCGTAAGTCTGGACCCATAGGGATTTATAATATATTTTTTTATTATGTTGCAGGTAAACCATGTCACTGACTAGAGAGGAGAGAGTTCAAGTTATTTTGCTGGTCGGGACCCGCAGTCACCGGGAAGTGGCCGAAGAATTCAACAATATGCATCCAGACCGCGCACCAATCACACACAGATGTGTTGGCAAGTTGATAGCCAAATTTAAGGAAACTGGATCCGTAGCTGACAAGCCTCGCAGAGGACCTTCAAGGACTGTTACGGAAGACGAAACCAGTACCAATGTGTTGGCTAGCTTCGCTGTCAGTCTCAAGAAGTCACTTCGACGCATGTCCAGCGAAACTGGGACTATTTTGTAATTTTATTAATTTTGCCCTATGGGTCCAGACTTACGGGACACCCTGTACTTTTCCACGCGAAAGTTAGTTCCAAAGCAGGATACAGCGTACCCCTGGGAACGTTCTCGTGTACCCTCATTTGGGAACCCCTGTTCTAGATGATGATAATGCGCGTCATTAATGTCCTTCTAAAGAAACCCGCATTTGGAATAATATATTTTGCATACGACCTCGCTCCTTACATTTTTCCTTCAAATTCCGAACTAAGTTATAATTCCAAGGAATCATTAAAATTCACCAAACTTATAATATATTCCTTACAGCTCAGACTTTTGTCTAATGGTCTTATTCAGTGAAATTGAAACTTTCCCTTGTGTTACACACACACACGCACATACACATGTACGCATTTTCGTATAAGCGAGGTACCGACATTTTTAGACCCATATATCTAAAAATTAATTAACCAAAGTAAATTTAGATTAACCTAACCTAACCTAACCTTAGTGTCATCGAGTCGAGAATGGCGTGATAAGTATTTCGGACACAATATAATACTCGAAGGGCGTTTTCTATTAAGTCATTAAATAGTGAGGTACTCGCTAATCTAGCCTCACCTAACGTAACCTACTTTAATTTGGACTAACATATATTTTTACGGATACTAAAAGTGTTTCCATAATTTTTATATAAATTTTTTAATGTTCTGAGGTACCAAAAGTACTACCTCACAAAAAATACCCCACTACATTTTTGAATTATCACATACACACACACTGGACATCATATATATTATATATATATATATATATATATATATATATATACTACCACGGATAAAAGTTGCGGTATTTGAACAAAGAAAACCTGAACTAAAAACTCAATGAAAAGCGGTTTCCCTAAAACGACCAATTTCCGAACAGACCCTCAATTGCACCCACAAATCAATAGCAATTTTTTACCTATTTGTTTCAAAGGTATTCACTCTTCTTTCTCCCCTCGCGCTGCCGAGAGATGAGGGGTAATTTCATTTTGAGGGTTACCGATATAACAAGATTCACTTTACACAGTCAAGGATTTTGGCTTTGAGGGAAAAGAAAATTTTGAGGACAAAGATTTAAAGAAGATAGGGCGAGAATACTTGTGATTTTTTATCCAGTTTGTGTAGAGAAGGCGTAGGGCGGCAGTACGAGTATGACTGTGAATGATACAAGTAAACTTGTGCTGCCTTGGGGGAGGGACCACAAACTTGTTGTGCATCTTTCTCCGAAGAATCATGCATCAGGACTGATAATAACACGGGGTATTTGAAATACAAACTATTAAAAATTGCAATAAAGTGAATACGGATATGGATGTACTTTGGCTAGACTAACACTGAGCAGTGTTGCTTTCAGTGGTGATGAACCACGTACGAAAGCCTCGTCGGTACTTTGACCACCTAGTTTCTTGGCAATGTTGCTGCGAGATGCTCGTACCCTAAAGTGGGTGTATGGGCGGAATGGCGCTCTATGTAAAAAGATGCTTAACTCTCCATACTTCCATTTAAATTATGACTGTATTGGTGTTTAAAAATATATATATATATATATATATATATATATATAAAGAAAGGTCTGACCTAGTTCAAGAAGAGAACGGTCAAGAATATTTTACAAAAGTAAATGGTTGGTTGGTTGGTCATTTAACATAAATTTAATCAAGAATTATTCCATTTTAAAGTTTAACAGATGAAGTTCGTTCATTAAGAGATGGTCTTAATATATAAAGATTCCAACATCAATCTAAGATCATCCGAATAAGTGACTTAAATAACCATATATGAGGCCCTCCTAGGAAGAAGTAGCTAAGCGACAAAAATAAAAAATGTCAGAAAAGGCAGTTAAAAATTGTACCAATTTAAAAGTGCCATAACGTTTGCCATTTCCGCGAAATATCTTCGAAGTTCAAAAGTTATGGCAAGTTTTAAATTTGTTACAACTTTTAACTGCTTTTTCTGGCGGTTTTTACCTTTTGTCGCTTAGCCACTTCTTCCTAGGAGGGACTCATATATAGCCATGAGAACTTCAACCATATCCACTTAACCACAACTAGAATACAAACCAAGAACATGTAGCCACAACCAGAGAATTTTTTATTCATGTTATCTTCATCGATCTCTTTCCAGTCTTGGTCATTTCCATTTTAATCTTGACTCAAGAATGAGGAATCCAAAAGTGGGGATCTCGAAGGAGGTAATTATCAAAGTGATCCATTCTCATTGTACGAATTCTCAAATTAAGCTGAAATTTTTCAAACAAAATACCTCTCCGGGCTGCAAATGGGTTACAACCCCCCCTTTTTTTTATATCCCTTTCCAATGAGAAACCCTTTCTCCAAGCGTGGAATTCCCACTTTCGGAATTCCCACTTTTGGAATTCCCACTTTTGGAATTCCCACTTTTGGAATTCCCACTTTTGGAATTCCCACTTTTGGAATTCCCACTTTTGGAAAGTGAATAAGTATAGAAAAGGCGCCAAGGTGGAAATTAATCATCATTTGAAAATAATTCCAGTGGAGATTCTCAGATAAAAATCGTTAGATCTTTGATTTCGCTTTTAATCATGGGAAACTATTTGAGATTGAACTGTATACGAATGCTGAGATAATACTTATCTCTTATTATCATCATTTATTATTGTTAATTTGTTATCTGAAATGTTTGTTCTTTGTAATTATAAAGTTTAATGAAAAGATTTCATATCTTTGAAATTCTTGGAAATGATTTAAATGATAGATAATGTCTCTTATTTACGTTGACATATGAAAATATTATGTATGATACTTCAAAAAATACAGCGGTCAATTTAGTGTCTCTCGTGACCTTAAATCTATTTAAAAAATAATTAAATATAAATTTAAGTTTAAATACACAGACATAAAATTATTTATTTATATATATAAAAAACCCTTATATATATATATATATATATATATATATATATATATATATTCGTGTGTGTGTGTGTGTGTATATATATATATATATAATATATATATATATATAATATACTCGTGTGTGTGTGTATATATATATATATATGAACTCTGTGTGTATTTATATATACAGGGTGTCCCATAAGTCTGGAACCATAGGGTAAAATAAGTAATTCATGTTTTCCCGTTTATGCAAGTGCCCATGATGTCTTTGAGTAAGGGAGAACGCATCCAGGTAATTCTGCTCGTAGGAATTTGACAGATTGCATCCGGATCGCGCGCCGATAACACAGAGCTGTGTCGGCAAACTTGTAGCAAAGTTCAGAGAAACGGGATCCATAGGAGATAAACCACGCAGTGGACCTCCGAGGCCATCCACCGACGACGACACAGCCGCTACCATCCTCGCTCATCTCACAAACAGTCCCCAAAAGTCTCTTCGGCGTTTTAATTGCCGTTTTTATCATTTTGTCCTATGGTTCCAGACTTATGGGACACCCTGTATGTATATATATATATATATATATATATATATATATATATATATATATATATAAGGGTTTTTTTATCTGCCTCAACAATAGAGGGTTTTATGCCTGATGAAAGATTAGAACCAGGTTCATGATCGATGGTATGTTCATATATTCGACAAAGAATAATAAATGGGTTTTTATGCAGGAGGAGGGGCCAAGGACAAATACCGTAGATAGCTTTTGCCTGTGGCTTACCTGTGTTCAGTGTGCGAACGAAGCTCTTAGGTTTTACGCACACATTTTACCTCAGCGTCGATGTACTTTAGAAAACTGCGGTCGTCCTTGGGGATCCCGTACGTACTTTTTGTCTGCTGGGATTGATCTCTCTTTGAGGCTTTTCTGGGATATTTTTCACTCGAGGAAATTTCCAAAATCAGCGACCAATACAAGAAAAAATTTCTAAAGTAAAAAAAAAAACTTTTTTCTTCAAGTTTATTTTAAAAATTAAAAATTATAAAATAAAAAAAATTAATTAAAAAATTTAAAATTTAAAATTTTGTCTACTTAAAACATATTTGCATATTATATATTAAAATTCACAGTTACATAGTCACAAGTTATATAAATTACATTCTGAAAGTTTTCATTATACAGGGTGCCTCAAAAGTCCCTGTGCACCTACATTTACATATATATAATCCAGATATAGGTGCACAGGGACTTTCGAGACACCCTTTATTACGCCGTACGTATAATATATCCCATTTATCTGTATTTTTTATAACTTTAAGCTTGTATAATTTTTTCCATTTGTAATAATAGAAATTAATTATTATTTGGTATTTCAACACTTACTATTTACTCTATTATTTAACACCATTTTTTTTCTTTTTTTTCTAAGATTATTTCAATTTCTATTTTGTAATGACGAAATTAATCAAATGCAGCTTTATATTATTTTCCATTATTTCTATTTATTTTTCTTATCTCTTTTGTAAATATTAAAATGAACGTCAAAGATCTTTGACTGAAAAGTTCTCATTCACGCTTCTCCAACGTCATATTCAGATAAGAATGATCGTATTAGATTACTTGCCACTAAAATGAAAAATTAAACGTTAATGCCAATATTGGGTAAACCAATATGGGTATGATATATATTTTATCTAACGAATTCTCCCTGAATGGAGATTTTCTTTTTTTTGGGGGGGGGGGGGGAAGGGGTTATGTCAAAATTAAATTTTAAAATAAAAAATTAATCCAGTTTAAAAAAATATTTATTTATATTTATATTTATATATATATTTATATATTTATATTTATATTTATATTATATTTATTTATATTTATGTAGAGTAAATATAAATAGGTTTAGCCTAAAAAATATTATTTTTAAAACAAGAATTACACATTATTTTAATGTGATCGGGGAAAAATGATGGGGGAGGGGAGAACTAATGGGGGGGGGGGGGAGAAATAATGGGGGAGGGGGAGAAATTTTTTGTTAATAGGTTCCATACAACATATTTTTTAGTTTTAATATTGATAATTTAGCTTGAAAAAGGTGTATTTTTATTTTATCTAAATATAAAGTTTATAAATGTATATATATATATATGTATATATATATATATATATATATATATATATATATATATATATATATATATATATATTTATTTATTTATTTATTTACATAAAATAATTTGATTTAATAAAATTATAATTTGGGTTAAAATTACAAATACAAATTTTTCATAAACATCCACAACTCATAGTCGAGTGAAGATACTAAGGTTGGGAGTTCGAACCCCGATGATGCTGGGGTTAAAACAATGGCCCGAATTAGTTGGCCTGGCACTATGCCATTTTATGGCCCCTCCCACTGACTGATTATTATTATTACGTGTAGATGTCTTAGTGAAAGCGATTCGACTCCGGTTGGGGTATAAAATTTATATATTGATTTGTATATGTAATGTGTATAGTTGAATACATGATAATCTTGAAGACCTTGGACCTTGATTTTGGCGCTCTTCTTCCTTTATGAGAGGGGCGTTTTTGCGGGCATTCGTCCTTGGCCCCTCCTTCCTTCCTGCATAAAAAAAAGTGGTTAAATAAAAAAAATTATAATATAAAAATAAAAATTTTACGAAATTCGATTAGATTTTGTAGGGTAGGTCTGATTACGACCAATTCCCACTGAATTATAATTTATGTTAAATTTAAAAAAGTATATTTTAATTAAATTTTAACTAATTAATGTTACTTTATTTTTAATAAAGAGACCAAAAAAAATACTTTAAAGAAAAACATTTTTAAAAACGAACCAAAAAATTTTAATAACGAATTTTTGCTTCATTTAAACAAATAATTATTTGCGAATTAATCAAAAGATTTTTTTTTCTTTAGACCGAAAATCGGAATGGGTAAATACACACACAAAATACTAATTGGGAGAGGTAAACAAAAAATGTGAAAGCTGACTGAGGTTCCTAATTTGGTCATCTATTCATCATTAATAAACTGGCGTTAAGAAGTTTGAAATTCTGATTCTAAATTTCTTTACTTTTAGCGCTAAAATAAAAAAGTGGACTTACTGTGGTCTCTACGACCGGGGACCTTTTCTGGAATAATATAATAATAATATAATAATAATAATCTTTCAGAAGGGCCAGAAACTGGCACAGCGCTTAGGCCAGTTAACCGCTACACCACCGAGCCTGTATTATCATTACAAGCATCATCGGGAGTTTGAACCCCCGACATCAGCGTCTTCACTTAACTTTTAGGGAAATTGTGCAACCCACTGATCTAGGTGTGTGTGTGTGTGTGTGTGTGTATATATATATATATATATATATATATATATATATATATATTTTAACTGCAAACACGCAGTATAATTAACGTAAAGAACGACGCTTGTATAGGAGAATATTCCGCGCAAGATGAGGAGTGAGAACGAAACAAATGAAAAAATGAGGTAACCACCCGGGAATCGATTCCCGGGTGGTTACCTCATTTTTTCATTTGTTTCGTTCTCCCTCCTCATCTTGCGCGGAATATTCTCCTATACAAGCGTATATATATATATATATATATATATATTATATATATATGGGGATAATCGCGTATTAATATCCGGTATATTTTAATGCCAATAAGCTTTTATTAAGCTTATTTGTAGAGTATTATAGGCAAAATTAATCTATTTAATCACTTTCCAGTTCAATTATTCAATATTTTACCACATGTAAAGAATTAATTAATGTAGATTTCAACATTTTCTAACTGTTAAGTATATACTGAACGTTGAATATATATATATATATATATATATATATATATATATATATATATATATATATGTACTGTGTGTGCGTATATATACGTATAAATATATATATATATATATATATATATATATAGAGAGAGAGAGAGAGAGAGAGAGAGAGAGAGAGAGAGAGAGATAATACTATTAATAATAATAATAATAATAATAATAATAATAATAATAATAATAATAATAATAATAACAGTTAAGGGCTTTGAATGTTTTTACGCAATTATTCTAGTATTCGTACGAAAGCTTTTTAGTGAAGTGAGACCCATTCCATTAACGATTTCTTCAGCTATTATTGCTAATAATTTCTTGGGATCGAACCCTTCGTTGTCATTACTGACTATATATATATATATATATAATATATATATATATATATATATATATATATATATAATATATATAATATATATAGGTCAGACAAAGAGATTCCTTTCCCCGCCATTCTCAAACATCATGGAATCAAAACAAAGGCTATACACGTGGGCATGAAACAGGCAAACACAAGTAACACAGATTCTGTGGTATTTCCCGAAGCGACCACCAGAGGACGTCACCAAGGCTTATAAAATGCAGTTTCTTCCTCAAATCATTCTCACTCCTCACTTGCCATTTTTCTCAGCTTGGTCGTCAAGTCTCACTCTCAGCACCTTCATCAGTAGCACCACTCATCAAGCCACCCGCTCTCCGGCCTTCGCCGGAGAGCGGCCCGCTTTTCCTTCAAGGCTTCAGTCGAGCCTACACAAAGTCTATCATCAAGTAAAAGTAAGGCTCTCTACCAAATCCTACTCCGCTCTTTACTTCTTGTGAATCTCACCTCACGTAGCGCTGTTTCGACCTCAGCCGGACTCAGTCCTTCAATCACATTTCAACCATATAAGAAACGAAGTAACACTTGAGGCGACTCTAAAGTTCCATCCTGCAAGAAACAACATCACCGCTGTAGGCGCTTTCTGCTGGCCCCTCTTCAACAAATCTCCACCGGCTGTCAACACTCATCCTCTCGCAGGCAAGGCCAGTCTGACTACAGAAGCACCCTTCGAGGCCTAGATCCGTAAACCTCCTATTAAGCTACAAGCCACAAACCTATTTCGCTCTTCACCCATCCTTCACCACAATTCGATCGGCGCCCGTTCAACAAGTATTTCAACGGGCCCCCACAGTCTTCACGGTCATCTTCGACGGGCGAAACGGGCAATACGTTCAAACCTCACCTAGGCCTACAGTCTCCAAGGTCAATACTGCCCAAATACGGTCAACCCTTCACGTAGGTTTTCAATCTCCAGAGTTACTCATCATCTCGGTAAGCTTCTGCGGCACTCATCAGGCCTACAGTGTTTTGTTACGTCGTGCTTCCACAAGCTCTGCCTAATCACGTAGTGTTTCCATTACCGTTCAAACTAACTAGTGTTTCCATTACCGTCCGAGCTAACTCTCACCTTAAGACCGCAGTAGGCCTATTCAAGTATTGTACCAATACCATAGTTGTATCACCCTATTATTGTGTTCATTCGTATAATTTACTTACCGTGCATCTTATTGTTTATGTGCTCTTTTATGTATGTCATTCTTAACGACCTAATCCATTTACTGTACCAACCGTATGTGCATTATTTCTGTTATCAATAGGCTTCATTATTTATTCTGTGTTCACCTCTGCATATTCTCATTAGCCTATCTGAATTAGTGTATTTACTTAACAATTAGTCTGTATAACCATTCCTTATTGCAAAGAATCAGTCATATTAGCATTGTATAAATGCCGTTATATAATTGTTAATCATTATAAATACCTTTATTGAACTGTTAATCGCTGTGAACAAATAAATTATTTATTTTCCCAATTAAACACAAAACAACAAAGTAATTTCTCTCTCTTTATTAAATATTGTTTATGTGGGCAGTAGGCCCAAATTGGTGACCCTAATTTTATATCATTTTATTCAGTAATTATAGTAAGCCTACTTTCTTAGCCACATCAAATCGGTGATTCGTAGGTCACTATATAATTTTATATATATATATATATATATATATATATATATATATATATATATGTGTGTGTGTGTGTGTGTGTGTGTGTGTGTGTGTGTTAAATGTCGTAAAAAGCCCATAAATTCCACGTATAAATAGATAGTTTATAAGTCCAAAATACGTTAATGATTTTTCATTTTTTTAACGCACTGCTTCTTCCGTTAATGAGAAATTATGAAGTTAATTTACATATTAAACTCTATCCTACAAAGTTTGAAGCCAGTATTAACGGTTGACTTCCGTTATGAATGGTAAAAAGAACGTAATAAATTGTTAACAATTAACGGAATTTTGACTTTACAGTATATATATATATATATATATATATATATATATATATATATATATATGCAGCGGCCCAACCAATAACACCAAACAGGAGCCGACATCGAGCAGGAAACGACCATCATTTAGGAAAATCGAACACGAAGATTAGAAACCGGTAACTGTATTATACATAAGTATACAAGGCCTCTATACGGACCATGCAGACTGCAAATTACAATACTTGCAAAATTTAGCTGCGGAAACCAGCATAGATAGCATATGCCTAACGGAAACACACTTACATAAGTGCGAAAAAGGCTGTGAAAACTGCATCGAGAATACTAAAATAGCATTGCTGGACTACAACATATACAGAGCAGATAGAGTGGCTAGACGAGGGGGAGGGTGTTGCATCTACGTGAAAAACACATACACATGTGAGGTGAAGGTAAACAAATCAAACAGCACAGTCGAAATTATTATTTTAGAAGTAAAAGAACTGAACATAACCATTATGGACGTCTAAAGACCACCAAACACCACAAAAAGTGAATTCCAATTTGCCACTAACAAATATTCTAATTTGCGGAGATTTTAATTTCTCATTCATAACATGGAAGAAAAATGACGAAGTTCAATATGTTGAGAAGTTTCATGGCAACATTAAAAAAGGTGATAGAACCCAAGCAATAATGCTATTAGATATGATGGAACATTACGCCCTTACTCAGGAAATCTGTGAAGCCACTAGGAAAGAGAACGTTTTGGATTTAATTTTGACAAATAACAATGAGATAATAATAAATAAAAAGGTAACGCACACAAATTTCTCCGACCATAACCTAATCGATATACAATTGAAGTTAGCACCCAGAGGTCCGAAAACGCATCCCCGAAAGGCAGAAGGAATATTTGAAGGCTTAAACATAAATGCAATGAAAGTAAATTGGGAAAGTATAAATAAAGATTTAAAGGAAGTAAATTGGGAATTCCTACTTCACGAGAAGACTCCAGAACAAATACTAGGTATAATGTAGTCTGAAACCAAACCTATATTACTGAAGCATGTTCCAGAGAGACAAAAGAGAAAACGTAGCAAGCTCGAGAGAAAAATCAGGACACTATTTAGACAACGGAATCAAACCGTAAAACATCTCCACAGATACAAAACTGATGCAAGGAGACTCAAATTAGAGAGGAAACTAGGTGAAATAGAAATGGACCTAAGGCAAACATTCATACATAAGACAAACGAGGAGGAAAACAAGGCAGCAGAAAACAAAAAAATAACCCACAATACTTCTACACTTTTGCGAAATGGAAAATGCAGTACAAAGAGAGTATTGGTTCGTTGATAGACGGCGAGGCCAAACACACAAATGACCCCAGAAAAATGAGCGAACTGCTTAAGGAACAATTTAACTGTGTTTAGCACCCCTAAGTCCGAGATGAAAGTAGAAAACGCAGATGAATTTTTCGACACTGATACAAATCAGCCAAGGACAAATTCTGGCACAAACCTATTAATGGACTTAGAGTTCACGGAAAGAGATATAATTAAGGCTCTATCACAGATGCGAGACAATTCGGCACCAGGGCCAGACACATAGAGTGCCACATTTCTGAAGAAATACTTACTATGGAGGAAATCATTCGACTCAGGATAAATTCCACTGCTACTAAAGAACGCGAACATTGTCCCTTTATTCAAAGGTGGTAACAGAGCAATGCCCAAGAATTATCGGCCGGTAGCTCTCACTTCACACCTTATAAAGTGCTTTGAACGTATAATTAGAAGCGAAACTACCTACTACCTACAAGAAAAGAACTTATACAACCCAAATCAACATGGTTTCAGGGCTGGAAGATCATGCCTATCACAGCTATTAGACCACCAGGAGAAAATATTGGAAACACTGTGTTGAGGACAAAACATAGATGTAATATATACGGACTTTGCTAAAGCCTTCGATAAATGTGACTATAGAATTATAGCACATAAACTTAAGAATACAGGAATTACTGGAAAGCTGCGAAGATGGATATTTAATTTCTTGACGCAAAGAACACAAAGAGTGGTGGTAAATGGAGTCAAATCGGAAGTCTCGGAAGTAGAGAGCTCTGTCCCACAAGGGACAGTACTAGCTCCCTTGCTGTTCATAATAATGATTGCAGATATTGATGCAGATATCAATGGCAGTATTGTATCATGTTTCGCAGATAACACAAAGATATGCAAGGAAATATTGAACGAAGGTGACATAGAAAGATTACAAAACGACATTGAAACATTATTCCAGTGGGCAGAAGACAACAATATTAAGTTCAACGAAGAAAAATTCCAACTTTTAAGATATGGTAATAACAAGGAGCTACAGAAAAAAGGGTACAAAACTCTGCAAGCCAAACAGATAACACCAAATCCACAAGTCATGGATCTTGGAGTAATAATGTCGTCGGATGCAGAATTCAGAGAGCACTATAACATCGAAATTATAACTGCTAAAAAAATAATGGGAATCATCTCGAGAAGCTTCCGCAGCAGAAAAGCAAACCGCATGCTCAAATTATGGAAGAGTCTAGGCCTACCAATATATAATTGAGTATTGCTCAGTACTCACAAGCCCACACAGAAAACGAAACATTGTGAATATTAAAGCTATACAAAGGACTTTTACGTCTAAGATAGAGGAAACGGAAGGTGAAGACTACTGGTCTCGACACAATAATATACATGTGGAAAATACTTGAGGGCTCTGTCCCTAACCTTAGAAATGAAATAGAAACAAACTGGAATGAGAGAAGAGGCAGATTTTGTACGGTCCCACCTGCGGTGGGACAGGGGGCCATGAAAACGAGGATGGAAAATACCCTCAGAATACGAGGCCCAAAGCTTTTCAATGTCCTACCAAAAGAAATGATGAATCTCCAGCACCCGACCTGAATCACTTCAAGAACCAACTGGACAGATTCCTATACAAAGTCCCTGACCAGCCATGCGTGGCTGGCTACGAGGGCAGGAGGAGATCAAACAGCAATTCCCTCCTTCACCAAATCCCGCAAATGAGGCGGGATGCTGCAGAGGGGTCGACAGTAGGTCGATCCTGAACCTTCGTTCGAACTCGCCTAAAGTAACCTAAAGTGAGTAAGTATATATATATATATATATATATGTGTGTGTGTGTGTGTGTGTGTGTGTGTATATATAATCCGGATCGGATTCGGTAATTTTGGGTACAAGATTTGGCTGTAGATTTGGTTATCATTATGGATTACGTTGGATTATGATTTAGTATTTGATCGAATTAAAGCATCGTTTTATTTCTTCACCCTATCCCCCAAACTCCCAAGCCCCCAGCCCTCAAAAAACATCCAATGTCAATTTTGAACTCTATTTCGTCGTGAAAGTGTGCAAATATTGTAATTTAAAAGTGTTAAACAGGGTGATACCATTTTACGTAAAAGTTTGGAGTAATTTCAAACTGAGTAAAATAGAAAGATGGTTGGTTGTACGTGATACGAAATTGTTTGAAGTTTGAGTTGAAAAGTGTCGAATCAATTAAGAATTCGGAAGTTGAAGAGAGAGACTTTAATGTCGAGAGATTGTCGAGTTAAAACATGATCTATATAAAGTGAATTGGATGGTGAGTCAGTGTACAGTTTTATGCTCCGGGAAAAGACAAATAGGAAAAAGTAGTGAGAAGTATTACGAGAGATTTTGGACAAAAAAACCTTTACTTAATTCAAATAAAGAATTTGTTTGAATTTTAGACTAACAAAGTACTGTGTTCAAAATTATGAGGTCCGATTTGGTTAAAATTGAACAAAGTAAATTACTTAAAATTAGTTAACAATTAGTTTTGTTTAGATGTAAAACCATGTAATATTATATTTAGTTGAAATTCATTATTTTCAAATTTTTCAGTTGAAGTCAGGCTCAGGCCCAATTCCAAATAAATATCATATTATATTTGTTTAATCTAAACAAAATCTATTTTCAAGTAACATTAATTACTTAATTTTATTTTAACTTTCTTAATCTAAAACCCAAACAAATTCTTTGTTTAAATCAAATAGTTTTTCAATGTAAATATAATGGAATAATGGAATAAGTCATTACAGTATGTTTTCGAAAGAACGAACAGCAGTGCTTTGCCGGCGCTTCGACTGCCGACGTCATATCGGGCCGAAACTGAAACTAGAGAGAGAGCTGGAGGAGATGGTGGGGGTTGAAAAAGAGAGAAGGAATACCTGAAGAAAAGATGTAAAGAAAGATAGACGAGGCACTAGGAACAGCAAAGGGAGGAAGAAATTATGCCTGAGAGAGTGTACTTTGGAAAGATTCCTCGTTTGCGCAGTGTGTTGTGTTTTCGAGTAGAAACTGTAAGTGAAAAACAAAGCTATGAAAAGAAATAACTGTAAACCAAATTACTTAATTTGTTTAAAGCCGTACTGTAAATATAATTTTATATAATTTTATATAATTTTATATAAAAATTATATATAATATAAAACAGACTATACAAATATACGAATATACAAAAGGAAATATTCTAAATGCTTCTGGACGAACTCTGTGTATCATATACAGAGAGTTGACAAAAGTAAATAGACACCACGACGATTGTCAATCAAGAACAAATGGCAAAACTCATCAAAGCAGAGATGCCAAGTTAGAAGATCGTGAAATTTTGTAATAACAGACATCATATGGTGCATTCTGGTGGTCTTTCAGAGAAAATTATAGTTATTGCGTTGTTATTGCGTGAGTCTCCCGCCCAATGTGGGGGACTTGGCATATCTGTCCAGAGAATGTCAGAACGTGTGTCAGCTTCACGTAATACAAAGGGGAAAGCAACACGATTCTAAATATATTGATTCAATAAATCTGTTATTATTTATTGACGTCTCTTATCAAATCAAAGACTATGGAAAAAAACGACGGTGTCTACTTACTTTTGTCAACCCCTGCATGTCTCAAAACGGCGTGATTGACTGGACTGAGTAATATACTACTACATAGCTATTCAGGGCATTATAATAAGGTTTTATAAATATATTTAATGATTTATGACAACTCAAATTAGCATGGACATCTACACAAAGAAAGAGAAAGGAATGCAGCTATAATATATTTGTATTGTTAAAAAAGAATTGAAGTTCTCGGAATAAGGAGTCAAATTCGTAACTGGAGTAATAAATTGATTAACTCTCAGAAAACAAACAGTAGTAGTCAGTTCTCGGAGGAAAAAGAGTTAGGTGTCACTGTTACAAAGGATTTAACGTTCTCAAAACAATGTTCAATTACGAGCAATAAAGGTAATAAAACATTAGGTTTTACTTCTCGTAATTTTGAAGAGACACTGGACACTGGACACTGGACATTAGATATTGGATACTAGACAGTGGATACTAGACACTAGACACCAGACACAGGACACTAGACACTAGACACTGGACATTCGACACTGGACATTGGACATTAGACAAGAGACACGATATATGAGACACGAGACACTGTACACGACATTGGACACTGAACATAAGACACGAAACACAAAACACTAGACACTGGCACGACACTGGGACACCGGACACTTAGTATTTTGAACAAGATATTATTAATACTTAAATTACGCAAGTAGAGACGTTATGAAATTTTTAAAAAATAATAATGTTTTTACGAATGGAGAATTAAAGTTTTGTATTTTCATAAAAAAAATTTAATAAGGAATCTAAAAATGTAAATTTTAATAATTTTTAATAAGAGAAATTAGTTCGTTTCTGTTAAAGTGTTAAATTTATTACCAATTTCATATTGAATTTTGTATAAGATTTAATCGCTTAAAAATGTTAATAAAATAAAATTTATAAATATACAATGAAAATTTCAAGATCTCCAAATAATAATTTATAAATAGGTACACAACAACCTTGTGCCCCACCTTCGTTTTTTTGTGGTGAATTGTTATCGAATTCTAGTGGTGCACCGATTAATCGGTATCGGCACCTGGCATGCCGATTAATCGGCCATGCCAGGTATTTTCCTAATATCGGCATGCCAGGTGCCGATACCGATTAATCAGGTGCACCACTATCAAATTCGCTTACCATTTTCTAGGGGGGACCTCTTTCAACGAAAAGTAAAGAGCATTTTCCCCCATATTCCTATCCCTCACTCTCCCACTCCTATTGATATACGAAAATGGGGGTCCGGGGAAGCGGGCAGCTGTATGTGTTACAAATATTTTATGTACTGTTTTGCAAAATTAAATGCAAATATACTTTTGCATTTTTAACTGGGTAATAACATTTTAATTTGTGGAGTATAATAATGGTATTTTTAAACTAAATTTCTATCGTAGTGTGTGTGTGTGTGTGTGTGTGTGTGTGTGGGTGTGGGTGTGTGTGTGTGTGTGTGTGTTTAACCATTTTACGCCGGAATTGTTTGTAGGGTTAAGTTATGAATGCGTGTATTTGAAACGTTATCAATATGTAGCTGTCGTCTTTTTAGGGTTAATTAGTGTGCTAAAATTCCAAGTAAGTTAATAAATTACTTTGACCCTAAAGATTGCTGACTTTAAGTAATCCTAAAATTTAAACTAAGAACTTGATATCTTTTTTTAACCTCCTAAATTAAATAGAGAAAACTCTGATTTGTCACCTTTCAAAGTAAACTAGGAATTAATTGAAATTTAGTGAAGATATAATCGTACGAAACATTTTGTGTTGAGATGAAGATAAATGTTCTGTGGCTCAGTTCATATTTGAGATTTTGATCGGAGTGACGTCAGTCAGATATAAATACGTTTTAAATACAATTTCGCCTGGAAATATAAAATTTTTAGAAAGCATAAAAAAATTACTAATTGGTAATACATGGGTATGCCATAAAAAAAGGGGTACATTTTAAAAAGGCTATAAAATCAACATTTGTCATTTAATTTTAATAAAACTTCTACATAATAAAAGGTATGTATTTATGTATAGGTAAACAAGTTTTCAGACTAAAATATCAAATAATTCAAATTCTATCAACATTTAACGAAAGAGTATGATTTTTCTACTTAACATGTTAACATGCAAAAATTATTAAACCTTTTTAATATTTTTTATAAAAATAATTTTTAATATAAAATTTACCTGAAATTATTAAAAAAAAAAAATGTTCGAAATGCTTTCCTTCCATTTCAATAGCTTTTTTTATTCTTGGACGGAATATGGGAGAACTTAGCAGAGCGAGTCTACAAGACTAGGATAAAAGATGTCTCTCATTTACGCGAGATCATCATTCAAAAATGGGAAGAGCTTCCACAGGAACGAGTAAATCGAGCCATAGATGAATTTCGGTCAAGAATAAAAACGTTATTGAAATGGAAGGAAAGCATTTCGAACAATTTTTTTTAATAATTTCAGGTAAATTTTACGTTAAAAATTATTTTTATGAAAAATATTAAAAAGGTTTAATAATTTTTGTATGTTAAGTAGAAAAATCATACTATTTCGTTAAATGTTGACAGAATTTGAATTATTTGATATTTTAGTCTGAAAACTTGTTTGCATATAGAAAAATACATGTTTTATTGTGTCGAAGTTTTATTAAAATTAAATGACAAATGTTGATGTTATAGCCTTTTTAAAATGTACCCTTTTTTATGGCACACCTGTTATATTGTATTTTTCTTTGGATATTGGATATTTCATATTTCAAGAACAAAATCCAATCATTACCAGTTAGTAATTTTTTATGCTTTTTAGAAATTTTATATTTCTAGGCGAACATTTTTCAAATACTGTTAAAACACTAAATTCAAGCAAAAGCTCTAAATTAGTGGTGCACAAACTTTTTTGATGTGAGGGCCAAGCGAAGAAAATAACTAAATGTATTAGCCTACTTACTTTCCATCTAAGTCATAAATTGGGTCACTTTTATATTCTAACTTTTTCATTGAATTGAAAAGACCCGTGGGGCCACTGAAAAGACCCGTGGGGGACACATTTGGCCCGCGGGCCAGGGTTTGTGCATCACTGCTCTAAATGGTAATACCTGATAAAATAAAGAAAATCCATCTTCGCACTCTCTTGGTGGCACTGGCACTTGTTGGCTGCGAACTCATAAAATATAATTAAACTCATGACACATGAACCAATTTCTTTCTTCACCATTTTAAGAAAAAAGAATAAAATGTTTAACTCCGTCTTGTGGATATTTTGTATCCCACTTAACAATGTTTTAACAAACCCAAAATACATAAAAACTTAATCCTACAGTGATGACGTAAGTAACTAAGGAAAATTTGTTTTTGTTTTTGTGGTTTCATGGAGTTTTGTAACCTACGCAATAGCTAAGGTCATATGGCGGAGAGGACCTACAGTTTTACGTGGGATTTGAACCATGGGTTGTTACATAATCTGAACGCAGAGTACGGCCCCCCCCCACTCCATCCAACTTCCACCCAGACCCAATGTCGTTCAACTTCGCTGATCGACGGAAAGCGGTATTACATTGGCCACGACGTGTCCAACTGAGAAAAATGGTTTGAATGATATATTACAGAAGCGCTGTGAACCAAAATATAATATAACGTCCAGTTTTTTAGGTAAAATTGATGGCATTCATTTAATTTATTACAGAAGGAAAGTGAAATGACAAATAATAATAATAATAATTAATAATAGTAATAGGTGAAAGTTTCCGTTTCTAATAAATACATTCCTTATTGTGACTCTATTCCCTTAATATAGAATATAAAGAAATAAAAGAATATTGAACTGGTGAAGTAAATATTGAATAAATCAAATAAATATTTAATACAGTAAACTAAATGTAGTAAATTATATAAATTATATAAATTACACACATCAATATGAAATACAAAATTCCTACGTCGACAGCACGAAGCGCTAATGAAAAAAAATAAAACTTCCCCTTTTCACACCAAAAAATTAAATTTTTAAGTATTTTTCTCTTTCGGAAAAGCGTATAAAACTATGTCGTATAAATTAGTAAAATACCTATTCTATAAGAGCGTATGCATAATATATAAGAAACGAGATACTGACAGAGCCATGAAAGAATGCTGAGAGGTATTTCCTCATATCATATGCAACATATTCGAATTTATTAAAAAATGGAAGCTTAAAATTTCTTTGATTTTATTTGTAATCTAATAAAATATACAGAAATGAAAGTCTCACACACACACACACACACACACACACATCAATATATATATATGTATGAAAATTATTTCACGAAAGTAACACGTGAATAATGTGTGTGTGTGTGTGTATATATATATATATATATATATATATATATATATTATATATAATATATATTGCATTTGCATGTAAGGCAGTCGGTTGTCGATACTTGCCTGACATGATTGAAGTGAACCATGTATATTGACACTCTTTCAACCATATTTTCTTTTGATATACTATATATATATATATATATTATATATATTGTATACGTGTGTTCATGTGTGTGTGTGTGTGCGCGTGCGTAATCTATGTATGCATGTATGCATGTATGTATCATAAGTATATCATAAGAAAGCGGATCGAATCGAGGTTCGAGAATATTCGGATTGGATTCGAATTTGGATAATAAAATTCCACAGAATATGTCCATTAATTGATTTTCTATAAAAAAAAAATAAAAATAAAAAATTATAAAATTAGGTGTTATTATGCAAACCTTCAAAATGTAGAATAATATTTATCAATTTCGATAAATACAGTCTGTAGACGGGTGAAAGCAAAAAAAAAAGTATTAAAATCCTTTTTCTTACATATAAAGTTTTTAAAAGCATAAAAAATTACTAATTAGTAATAACTGGGTTTCTTGGGATTTTATTACTGTTACCAAAAAGAAGAAAATATCCAGTGTAAAACGCAACATTACCAATTAGTAATTTTTTCTGCGTGTTAAAAATTTTTCTTCGCGGCGAACTTTGTTTTTAAACTACAGGGTGTCCCGTAAGTCTGGACCCATAGGGAAAAATAATAAAATTACAAAATAGTCCAAAAATTTATTACATAATCTGTTCAAAGTGTCCGCCGTTGTGTCGCACACATAGTTGAAGACGCAATCTCCACTGCGACAGCACTTTCTGAATCACAGTCGCAGAAATTTCTTGACACGCCTCCACAATGCGTGCTTTAAGGTGGAAAATGTTCTGAAGTTTGACCTCGTACACTTTGGCTTTCAAGTGGCCCCACAAATAAAACTCCAGCGGAGTAAGATCATAATAAAAAAATAATAAAAATAATAATAAAAATAATGAAAAAATATATTATAAATAAATTTTTGGACTATTTTGTAATTTTATTATTTTTCCCTATGGGTCCAGACTTACGGGACACCCTGTACGTAAACCATTTTGTAACGCGTTGAGTGAGCGTGTTACTAAGGCGGTACTAAGGCGAGACTACTCTTACGTGCCATTCGTTCCAATAAGCGGGATACAGTGGGCAGCAAGGTAGCTGTGGGACAATGTGTTCCTGACCGGAATACATCAGGCAGTAAGGTAGCAGTGGTTCAATGTATCCTATCTCCTAAAACCGATAATTCATGAGGCATTTACGAGAAAAAGGACACAAAGAAATCTCTTACATTTTTTATGGATAGATTACTGTACATTCTGCCCTTCACCCCTGCAATTACTGCGCAGTTCTTTGATAATCTCGAAGAGAACAATACCTTAATTAACCTTCAACAGGTAGGATAAAATATTTATATCATAAGTGGTAGGGGTGGGTCAAAATGACCCCTGTGTAATAAACTTCAAGAATATGTTTTTATTCCACATAAAACAACTTTGAAATTCAATTATATCAGAATATTTTGGTCATATGATAGCAAATACAAAGAAAGGAGCAAATAAATTTCATTTCAATTTGGATTTGAGTTGGAATATCGACTTGAAAAATCGAAGTGGATCATTTTGACCCCACCCTACCTGTTGAGGGTTAAATTTCCATGACGCAACAACTAAAAAAAAATAATTAATTTATTCGTTATAGTAAATGTACTATGAAAATACTTTCAAATTTTAGTTCTGTATATTTATTAGGTCGTTTGGAATTTTGGGTTATTTTCATTTTGATTGAGGAAATGCACTGATTAGTTTCCATTTGGCACTGTTCCCATTCCCAATGGAGTGGGAATGTTCGAATTAGAAGTTCCAGATTTGGGAAAAATGTTTCCATATTTTGGAAAGAGTATAAAAAGGGGATGTGACGTAATTGCGAGTCCGAGACGTATTTTCTTATGAAAAATCTTAATTAAAATGGGAAATCCTTTTACGCTGAGAATGGGGATGGATCATTTTGAGAATTGTATCCTTTGAAATTCTTGCCTTCGAATTTCTCATTCT
>JAJOZX010006474.1:0-175000 GCA_023014485.1 Bathynomus jamesi | reverse complement strand
GTATGTGATAGACAGATGTAGTGGGGTAATTTTTTTGTGAGGTAACACTTTTGGTACCTCGGAACATTACAAATTTGTATAAAAAAATCTAGAAACAATTTAAATGTCGGAAAAGAGATATGTTACTCCTGATTAGGTTAGATTACGCCAGGTTAGGTTGTTTAAGGTTTGATTAGGTTAGGTTAGGTTAGGCTAGATTAGTAAGTACTTCACTATTTAATGACAACGCGAAACACCGTTCGATCCCTTAATTCTCTTTCAGATACATGGATTTAAAAAAGTTGGTACCTCGCTTATGTGGAGATGCGCACATGTGTGTGTGTGTGTGTGTGTGTGTGTGTGTGGTGTGTGTGTGTGTGTGTGTGTGTGTGTGTGTGTAAGATAGCTCTGAAACGGTCGAACTGTTCGAGAGTTTTGGCGTCGAAGGTTCGCATCTCCTAATTTATTCTATAATTAATTTCAAGGTCTTAAGCCGGTCGTACACAGGATCGTCTTGCGACTCACGACTCACGACTTGGGTCGTGACGACTCAAATCGCGTGCGATTTTACATTAACAGAATGGGAGCCCCGCACGCTGCAGCGACCGCGACGCGATTCTTCAGAATTACACTTTTGGTAATAGTCCGCATAGAATCATATTTCTAAAAAGCATAAAAAAATACTAATTAGTAATGACTGGTATTTATTTATTAAATTTTTCTTACTTTTACCAAAACTAAAAAAAAAAAAAAAATTTAAAATATTCGAATATTGCCAATTAGTAATTTTTGTATGTTTTTATAAATTGTTTTTACTTGAACTTTGTTCAGAAACCGTTTATTTACGCATATTAAAAACCATTTTGAGAAAACTTTGCGAGAATTACAGTGTATCACTTTCGGTATGTGACCTCGAATTTCCTACTTGCGTCATTTTGCGAACGTCCAAAATCACCGTTTCTAATTGTTAACGAACCATCCTTGCAAGCAGTGAAATTTAAGAAGGAGTTACTTTGCCATTTAGTTGGAAAGTTGCTTTTTTTTTAAATTTTGTATCATTCTATGACGTCCATGAATGCGTTATTATTATTTTGGAAATTACATTTCTTCTACTTGTCAATGTTAAATTTAGAAATGTACAGTTTATTCCAAAAGTCTCTACCTAGTGAGAAATACATTGAAACTCGTATCCCGATGTAAATATATTTATGTATGAAACCATATCATGAATGCTTAACTTATTGAGTTAATTAACAGCGGGTTAATGTAATTAATTACCGTAATTCTCATTGGGTAGAGACTTTTGGAGCACACTGTACAGTACATTAATTCCGAAACAAGTCTATGGAAGTTCCTTTTAAATTTAAACGCAAAATTTCCATTAAAACAGGAGATAATGGAAGCTTTAATGCCACCTCATTTGGATTAATATATTTACACGCTTTTTGGAACAGTAGAATTAACGGACTATTTCGAAATGGAGAACCAGCATAATTTGTGACACTGATTATTTGAAAGAGGAACCAGCATGGCTTAAACGTGTTCTCGCTAACTGAAAAAGCATTTATTTTTAATGCAAACGCTTTGTTTCAGCGTAAATATACTGTAGTTCAACGAACGGAAATGATATCAGCGCTCATTCCTGTTAGAATTCCATAGAACATTAATTGTATTGGACTACGTACGTGTTTTAATGATATTGGCAACACTGATGATATAAACATGAGTCTTGCTGAAAGTTGTCTACTCTGTATTTTGGAAAGAAGTGTAAATGTATTTTATGTATCTGATAATCATAATAAAAATAGTAATACTAAATAATGTGGAGTTGTTTAAACTCCGCCGCAATGACAAAGGTCGTGTAACGGAGGGGACCTACAGCTTTACGTGAGATCTGAGCCACCTACGGGTCGCTAAATAATCTGAATATAGAGGGTGGTCACCCATGCAATTACAATCCAGATCCAACTTTGTTTAACGTCGCTGATCTAACGGGATGGGGAGCTACGATGTAGTTACATTTCTAATCGGGTAAATTACATTATGAAAGAAATACCTACACCGTGTAATTTGGTGGCAGATGAGATGCCACCTTACTATTAAGAAAATTTTTCTTTAATTTTTTTAACAGTGTAAATATGCATATAAATTTTTTTAATATTAAAAATATGAATAATATTATCTATCTTATATAATTTCAAACTTTTTTTTTACTCTGACAAATTTCCTCCAGTAAATTATCGACTCATTTATACCAAGTTTTAGGTTTTTAGATAAATTGACCTATCCCTTAATCCCATTTCAACAATCCATCATATATTTCATTGCAATTTTCATTAACTCGCTCTTCCTTTCCCCATTTTCCCCCTAGAAAAAAAAATCCCCTAAATTATTTTTCAGAAAAATTTCTTTACTAAAAATTTTTTTATATAAATAACTGGACCAGAAAATTCGTTAAGTTAACTAAATTTTCCCCCTTTTTGAGGGTTAATTTGGAGCTAAACTCTAAATCTTCTGGTTTATTTGGTTGAATTTATTGATTTAAGAAATATTTATAAAGTTTATTTTCGATTTAAAGACACCGAATTTGGGGTAATTTGAAAATAATACATATCGTATTTAACATTCTTTCAATAGAGGGTAAAACAATTTTATGATTATTCATAATGCATTCATAAACTGGTAACTTTTATTACTGCTTCGTAGTAGAGAGAGAGAGAGAGAGAGAGAAATTAAAAATTTTAAAAAAATCTCATATCTTTCGTTTCTTTTTCAAAGAATATTTTGCTTTCAATGAACTTCTAATTTTTTATTTAACCCTTTAAGGACGACTGTTACAAATTGGTAACGTTTCAACTACACGCATTCATAACTTAAACTTACAAAGAATTCCGGCTTTAAAGAGTGAAAAGTGAATACATTGTGTTCACCGAGTGTTCCTAAAATGCTGTTTTGACTCACGTTTTGTTCACATTTATTTCAGCGTTCAGCCTAAGTTAGGAGCCTGCAACAGGACTCTAAATCAGTGATGTGGGACTCGAAACTGGTCTCGAGACCCCTTATTCTGGTCTCGGTCTCGGTCGTTTAGGTCTCGGTTTCGGTCACGGCCATGGTGGTCTCGACTATATCACTGCTCTAAATATCGTAAAATACAACTGAAATGCTATGTTAATGTATATATAATCATTTGTTAAATATATTTTGCAAATTGTTAAATAATTGTGGAATTAAATTAAAAGGTTTAAATACATTTTAAAATTTAATATTATTTTCTAAATTATTTATGAATTATCTTATTTTATTATTCAGTCCAGTTCAAATTCATTTACAAAAGGAATTTAAAAGTTGAATATAACGTAAAGACTTAAGGAATTAAGATGTCAAATAGATAGATAGAGAGATAGATAGATAGATAGATACAATTTATAAATATATATTCTAAATTTTATTGAAGCCTCCCCCAACCCACCCCAAATATTAACCGGTTCGTCGTTCGCCAAATTAATCAAAATAGACTCCCATCTTACAATTCGCCACCCATTTAATTTGAGTAGAATTTCGGTTGAAATATCTTCGTAGCCCTTTTCCAAAAAAAAAAACATCGTTCGAAACCTCTTACTTCGACTAAACGCTCTTCCGTGACGTCATCAAACACCTAATTGATTTTAATATTCAATTATTATGGAGCAGCACCGCTATTAAATGGGTAAGAAACCATAACCATTAAAATAGAGAACGCTTTGTTGTAACCCATTTTAAGCACTGTTCTGCTTTCCATAATAGCGTATGGTCATTGCGCCGGTGACAGTTATATAATTATCAAGAAAATAATGCACTCGAGTTGAAAGCAGAATTGGGTAAAATTTTCAACATGTGAAGACCATTTTTTAAAATTTATTTAGCCTTAACTAAGATTTAACTAAAGCATAACTAGTCCACATTTTACTGTATATACTATAAGGTTGGTTTTTGTTTTTTTTAAGAATGACATAGTGACATACAGTGACATACGAGGTGACCCCAGAAAGTGTTCCCGAAAATATTTATGTAACAAGTTAGTTCCGGGAACACCGTTTTGGATCACCCAGTATTATTTTTTTTTGTAACGACAAAAATCTTTTTTTTTCTTTTACAATCAGAATGTACACTGAGCATAGAATTTTCATCGAAATTATAAGATTATAAACGGTCAGTCATCGAGCACCCCTGATGATTAATTTGTCTTTAAATTTTTGAACAGCGACTCATCAGGGTTCCTTGATGATTCGTCTTTCATTTTTTATAATATATATATGTGGTGTGTGTGTGTGTCCGCCTTATAGTTCGTACAACGAAAACTCCATTTCACAAAATGGATGAATAATTAATATTTAACAATTTAAATATTTTTTAGTAAATTTTAATTCTTATTCTGTGTTTACTCGAAAAAAAATTACTTACTGACAATTTGTATCATCGCAGTATATAAAATATTCTCTCTCTCTCTATCGTCGTATATCATTTTATATCACGTATATATAGATTTTATAATAAATTTATAACAATTTTGTATTAACTTTGTATTAATTCTCAATATAACTTAAGAGCAATGATCAAAGTTAAAGTCTTCTTTATCGAAATGTAATTACATTTATCTATTGTGCCTGCAAAAAATCTCCAATGATTTCATATCTCAACAATGCAGCATAATTGCCTACGTCTTCACAAATAGACAAAAAAAAAATTGTTTAAAATTCGTGAGAGGAACTAATTTGTAAATTTGAAATAGACACTTTTAAAATCCACTATCAGTTGTTTGATTTCGTGTTTATAAATACTGTTTATATTTAAATTTCATTTCATGATAAACAATGTAACATAAACAGGCCTAAAATGACCTTCTCCTTTACAGATGGTTGCTGTCAAACAAAGGGAATATATTTTTAAATGTACATACTCGTAGTCGGAGAATTTTTGCTTTCTTCTGTTATGAATCATTCACTGTATTGAAAATGTCTGCATTTCTGATCTACATTTCATAATTTCATACAAAATTATTTCGGTTTGTTTAAAAATTTTAGGTGGAGTTCATAATTATATTATAGCTGTATTAATTATAGTTTTATTTATTGGTTAGTAATTAGGTTTTTATTTTGGGGTGGGGAGAAGGGGGGGTTCTCTTTGATTGTAAATTTGAGTTTTGTGTAAAAGGATAACGTACATTGGCTGAGTGAATAACGTGACTTCTGGCAAAATTCTTTAGTGGACGTCGGTCCGAACCCACCGAGGTAAGGTAAATTTATTTCTGATATATTTACTCTTAAAACTTAAGTTGCTGTTAGTATGTTGTTCGTGATTAACATAAAAATAACATGCATGTAATTACACTCAGTTAATGAAAATAAACTTAAATGGAATTTAATTGACATTTCCTCCAATAGATGGCGCCACCCACTTTAGATCAAATTATTTTCAAAGAATTGTTCCACGAAAAGTATTTCATCAAGCATCGAAGTTTGATGAAAATACTGTCGTCAACCAAGGGCACTTACTCGATGAAAAAATTTCATCATCTTGATGAAATTTCTAATTATATTACACTATGAACATATACAAATTAGTGATGGGACGATGCATCGCAATCGCAATCGCATCGCGATACAATCGCACATTTTTACAATCGCAATCGCAATTGCAATCGCATTTAATGAGTGCGATTGTTGCGATTGTGAACAAAAGATTTAAATCTCTACAAAAGTTGCTATGAAAGCTGCTCTTTCATGCGTACTTAAAGGAAAGTTTAGCTAACAACAATACGGAATAATAAATAAATAATAAATAAGTCAAAAACAGAAATGAAAACGGGTTGCGGAATTAGTTGAAAACAGAATAAAAAATTGGTTTAATAATAACAATAAGTACACCTCTTTATTTGCTCTATGTAAAATTGGAATGTTAAAAAATCAAGCTAACCCTATGGTAGGTAACGCGTTTAGGTATATTAAAGCATAAATGAGCGTTATGTGAGGCTAAAGAAAACATCGCAATCGCAATCGCGCGATTTTCAAATTCTGACAATCGCAATCGCAATCGCAACAGCGATTGTATGAAATATGACAATCGTCCCATCACTAATACAAATAGGTTCATAAAAAAATAAAATGAAGTATAGTACGTTGATAAGTTTTAAAAGAATAAATATAAGAATAAACCTGTAAATAGAAGATAAACATCAGATAATAGCTATACTGCAAATATTACACAGAAAAATTACATTTTATTGTAATGAAACTTGTTAAGAAATGTTAGGTGTGTACATAAGAATACATTTCCGATTTATATAAGAAAATAATCTACTATATTGCTAAGTTTACCCTGAAACGAGGGAAATATACTGCAAACTTTGTTTTTATAATGTTTCAGTCTGCCAATAAAGTGAAGCTAGTTTTCATTTTACAGTATTTATTAACAGTAATAAACTGTGGATAGTAAAAATTGCTCTTTCTATTACCATATGTATGTATGTATGTATGTATGCACGTATGTATGTATGTAGGTAGGTAGGTAGGTAAGTAGGTGGGTAGGTAGGTATGTATATGTGTGTTGGTCGTCATTTTGTAGGGCTGTATATGTACCGTATACTATACAGTGTGTGTGTGTGTGTGTGTGTGTGTGTGTGTGTACAGTGTGTGTGTGTATATATTTGTTGTGTTTAGTTTCTTTCATGTTTGGAGTATTTCCACTTCAATTTCAGTCCAAGAATAAGAAATTTGAAAGTGGGAATCACAAGGGAGGCAATTCTCAAACTGATTCATTTCAATTATTGGACTACCACATTAAGCCAATAGATTTTTCATAGAAAAAAACCCCTCTCGGATCTGCAAATCAGAAAACACTTTCCCCAAATGTGGAATTCCCACTTTCGAACTGCGAATGGGAATGGTAATGACGCCAAATGGAAAGCAATCCCTGCATGTAATTGTGTCGATATCTTTGATTTCATATTTGTATTTCCGTTATGTTATTTTGCATATTTTTTTATTGTTTTCATTTATCTGCGCAAATATGTGTTTTTACCGCCAATTTCACTGTTATGTTATGTGTGTGTGTGTGTGTGTGTGTGTGTGTGTGTGTGTGTGTGTGTGTGTTTCTTGTTCGTAACCTCTCATCGTAAAAGCAAACGAACTAATATACAGAGGATTGACAAAAGTAAATAGACACCTTCGGAGGGGTGATTTCCCCCCCCCTAATTTTTAACTCGATAATAAAAATCGATAAAAGATAACAATTTTATTGAATCAATGTATTTAGAATCGTGCTGATTTCCCCTTTGTATTATGTGAAGCTGACACACACGTTCTGACATTCCATTGGCTGGAGAGTTCTGCCATTTCGTTCTTAAGAACAAGCATCGTTGTGTCTATTTACTTTTGTCAACCCTCTGTAGTGTCTGGTGGTCATAAAACATTCGTAACAAGGATTCCAAGACATTCTCCGATTTTATGACTCCATAATAAAATCTTGAAACTCAAACTTTGGATCTTTTTTTACTTCTTTTTTCTTTTTTCTTTTTTTGGCATACAAAAATAAAAAAAAATATAAAAATTTCGCGATTCATTTGTTTAAGTAGAAAAAAACGTTTAAGATTTTTATTGTTTTTTTTTTAAATCCATTAAATCTATTTCATAAATTTTAATTGAAAAAATTATTAATCAAAAAAAAAAATTTGGATTCTGTTTTTTGCAAAAAGGTTAAGGAGCGTAAATGGTATCAAATACAAAATTTCCGTCAAAAGTAGATTATACGAATGTAAAATTGCGCGCATACACACACACACACACACACACACACACACACACACACACACACACGTTTAGTTACCTTACTGAATTGCGACATTTTAACATTTTTCCCTGTGGATGGCGAAATTCAACCTAATCTAATAATGTAATTAAATTAATCTAACCTAATCTAACTTTCATTATAGCAGATACCTTTTCCTCAGGAATGTAACTCACTTTCATATTAGCCATTGCCTGTTACTCTACCTGCAACAAAAAAAGGGTCCCAAAACAAGACATCAATTTGAACATTTGTTTTAGTTTTAATGTATTATTTTTGTAAATTTAATTTAAAATAAATTTTCCTATGACACCAGACTTATGGGACACTCTGTATACATAATTCATTTTCGTAAAACATCATAATTAACTTAATAGAACCTCATATAAAGACGAAGTTAATACAAGATATTAATAAAGATAAAATAATTCAAACAAAAAAGAATGTGTAGAATTCAAGAAAGAATTATTAAAAAAGAATTATAATTCTACATTTTAATATCAAAATTCTAGACAGATATTATTAAAAAAGAATGTGTAGAATTCAAGAAAGAATTATTAAAAAAAGAATTATAATTCCACAACATTAAAAAAGAATGTGTAGAATTAATTCAAGAAAGAATTATTAAAAAAAATTATAATTCCACATTTTAATATCAAAATTCCAGACTGACATTATTAAAAAAGAATGTGTAGAATTCAAGAAAGAATTTAAAAAAAAAAGAATTATAATTCCACATTTTAATATCAAAATTCTAGACAAACATTATTAAAAAAGAATGTGTAGAATTAATTCAAGAAAGAATTATTAAAAAAAAATTATAATTCCACATTTTAATATCAAAATTCTAGACAGACATTATTAAAAAAGAATGTGTAGAATTCAAGAAAGAATTATTAAAAAAGAATTATAATTCTACATTTTAATATCAAAATTCTAGACAAACATTATTAAAAAAGAATGTATAGAATTCAAGAAAGAATTTTTAAAAAAAGAATTATAATTCCACATTTTAATATCAAAATTCTAGACAAACATTATTAAAAAAGAATGTGTAGAAGCCAAGAAAGAATTTTTAAAAAAAGAATTATAACCACATTTTAATATCAAAATTCTAGACAGACATTATTAAAAAAGAATGTGTAGAATCCAAGAAAGAATTTTTAAAAGAAGAATTATAATTCCACATTTTAATATCAAAATTCTAGACAAACATTATTAAAAAAGAATGTGTAGAATTAATTCAAGAAAGAATTATTAAAAAAAAATTATAATTCCACATTTTAATATCAAAATTCTAGACAGACATTATTAAAAAAGAATGTGTAGAATTCAAGAAAGAATTATTAAAAAAGAATTATAATTCTACATTTTAATATCAAAATTCTAGACAAACATTATTAAAAAAGAATGTGTAGAATTCAAGCAAGAATTATTTAAAAAAAAATTATAATTCCACATTTTAATATAAAAATTCTAGCCAGACATTATTCATAACACGAGTTCTTCATTAAATCTTCGAAAAACAAATAATAATTCCAGCTTTGAAATCATTTTGTTCCATTTTGCTACGCGAGAATGGGAAATATTGGTAATACCTTTATCATATATTTAGTCTGTATTTATTTTACAAAATATATTTTCCATATCTTTTTTATGCAATTACAAAAAAATTGCTTTATTGTTCTACTAGTGGGATCAGTTCTGTGCTCATTGGAAGTATTTAATAGTATTTATTTTGGGGGCCGGGGTGGGTAGTGAAGGAGGGGAGGAATTTTAAGAAATATGGAGTTTTTTGGGGGGGTTTCGAAAAAGTTTATTGTACACGGGGTTTGACAAGGATGTTATACGGGACCCGTCAGAATAAATTAAGCCTCTCTTTTCGTGTCACGGTACAGAACACATAGGATAACGTACGGTATAGGGTAAAATATGTTGGATAAAATAGGATACAATTAATTAATAGAGAGTAGCTTTTCCGCAAGCCTTAGGAAGGGCTATAGGACATGTCTTGGCAGAGAAGCAGTGTCCTTTGTATCTTGGCATAATCAAGATGAAGTCAGTGTTCCCTTAAATTTTCCTTTATAACTGCCGCAAATGCGTGAAATATTCTTTTTTCCGCAGCTGACACGTGAGAGCTTCTTTCATATAAGTCCAATGGGTGCCGGACAAAATCCCGAAAGCCGAAATCCCGAAAGCCGAAATCCCGAAAGCCGAAATCCCGAAAGCCGAAATCCCGAAAAGCCGAAATCCCGAAAAGCCGAAATCCCAAAAAGCCGAAATCCCGAAAAGCCGAAATCCCGAAAACGAAATTAAGAAAAAACAAAATTAAGAGCAGCTTCTTTACTTTTTTTAAATTTTAGACCCTAGCCTTTGTAAAGGTTTTAGAGATGTTCGAAATATACTAAAAATCTAGGCTAGCCAAACCTAACCTACGATACGCCACATATTTAGGCCTAGAAAATTTAAGATTCAGCAAATCACTGAATTTATATAAATATAGTCTAAAATGCGGGAATCTGTAAGATATCTCCAACCTAACCTACCCTAACCCAAACAGGTCTGGAAAAGTTTAATAAATCCTACTTGTTTCTACGTTTACCCCCCCCCCCCCCCCATTTCCAACCAAAGTCTTTAACACGTTGGGTGATCCCTTATCTTTTAAAAAAGTTGTAGTTTCGGGATTTTTGTTTTTCTTAATTTTTGTTTTTCTTAATTTTTGTTTTTTCTTAATTTTGTTTTTTCTTAATTTTGTTTTTTCTTAATTTTATTTTTTCTTAATTTTTGTTTTTTCTTAATTTTGTTTTTTCTTAATTTTGTTTTTTCTTAATTTTGTTTTTTCTTAATTTTGGTTTCTCTTAATTTTGGTTTCTCTTAATTTTGGTTTTTCGGGATTTCGGCTTTCGGGATTTCGGCTTTTCGGGATTTAGGCTTTTCGGGATTTCGGCTTTTCGGGATTTCGGCTTTCGGGATTTCGGCTTTTCGGGATTTCGGCTTTTCGGGATTTCGGCTTTCGGGATTTCGGCTTTCGGGATTTCGGCTTTCGGGATTATGACCCAGACCCAAGTCCAATACCCTCATGGTAAGGGTTTTATAGGTGCTAAAGTTAGACCCTATATTCTCGTTCTGTTTCTTCCAACTGAGTGGTGGTTTTGGAGGTGTGACGCATGGCACTGCCAGTATGCCGCTATTGGTCTAATGGGAGGGTATGATTCTCAAAAGTGGATGTGTATTTACCAGAATTTAGAAGTACCTCAATGGACACCAGGTCAATTTTCTAATACCCCAAATTGCGCCAGATGCCATTACGATAAATAAAATACCCGACGTACTGATTAGTCAATCTCTATACCCACGTCTGTTCGTCCTGCTGTCCATTCGACATAAAATAATTAAACTGACATCGTCCAAAAAGGAGGATAGACCTCCAAAATGCTATAGGTCTGTGTATCATCTCCTTGGCCCGCGTTAACATTCGTTTTACCCCGGTGGCATATAAACAGGAATTTTGGTTGAATCAAATACCATATCACTGTTTACGCAAACAGCGTTGAGGTATTTTTTGTAACAAACTGACATTACGTGTGATGTCTTCATTGACTATGTGTGGATTGAATCTCATCTTGTTCGCGAGCAACGATGGGCTTTCTGGTCGATGGCTATAGATCAGTGATTCTTAACCGTTTTAGGCTGCGAACCCAAATTCTGGTCGCGGGGCTAGCTCGGCGACTCATGCCTTCAAACAGTTCACTCGTAATAGAAAATAAAATAAATAGTTCTACAGATCTACAGAAGCTAAGGCTAACAAAGACCCTAAGATCCACTCTAAGGTTAGCCCGACAGAAAGGAAAGAGTAGGGGGTTAAGAGAAGAAAATAAGTGGTTACGTAAGTAACAACACCTATCATTCGTGGGTTAACATTTATTCAGAAAAAAAGAGAGAAAGACTCACCATCATCATCCGCCGGCCACTGTCGACAAGTCGGAAAAATAGTCGGAGAGAATAGGAAAGGGGTGAAAGATGAAAAGAAGTAAAATAAGAACACTTACAAACCATGCCATGCAAACACAGTCTTAACTCACAGTCATACCATGCAAACTACAGACATGCAAGTAAAGAGAGTTACAGACATGCAAGTAAGGAGAGGATAAGAAAAAAAAAAAGTAGGTAAAGTTAAACAAAAAGTGGGTTAGTTTACTCTACGAGCTACATCTACGTTCATGTTAGTCAAATTTTTTATTTTTTTTAAATCTTATTGCTGGCATCACACGCTGGCATGTCACAAGCTGGCGTTAATCGTCAACAAACTCATCCTCGACCAACACCCCCAGATCTCCTGTCACTAATTTTTTTTTTTTTTTAATAACCACTGCTATAAACTCTTTAATTATCTGACTAATTTGTGCTATAATATTACAAGCTGTCCCATTTACAAACGAGATTTGTAAATAAAACGTGTCCCACTTGTTTACAGTCAATATAATACTTTATATGTAGGCCAATATTAAATAAAATGTAAAAAAACTAAAAAAATTCCATACATCTTTAATCACATTTTTTTTTAATATTTTCGATACCTGTAAAAGTAAAACAGCAAATAATATATATATATATATAAATTTTAAGAATAAAAAATAAATCTTTCTCTTTCGTTTAGAGCTGAAAACGTATTAAACCGTTTTAAAAGAGGAAATCTTTTTAATTAATCCCTTCACTCTCATTGGTTATCTCCCTTTATTTATTGGTTTACTATTGGTTTTAATGTCGATTTGATTACGTTTAAAACCCTTTTGATTACGCTTAAAACCTCTCTCTCTCTCTCTCTCTCTCCCTCTCTCTCTCTCTCTCTCTCTCTCTCTCTCTCATTCCATATTCCATGCTCCGCAATTGGGACGAAAGCGCGTTTAAAAGGTCCCAAATATCTCTCGGACGACCTCTTTACCCCAAAACCCTAAAAAGGGTTAAGACATTTGTAAGTAAATTATCTTTCCAAGTCCTTTATACGCGTCGTTTGAAGACCTACTAAAAATAGCTATTATAAGAGGGATTTACATTAAATTCCTTTCGATATAAAACTAATCTCAAGCGATTTGGTTTTCGCTTCACGAATATTTTTTGTTTATGGGAGATTAATTTTAGATTAGTATTCGACGTAACCAGGATTTCAAGATCTCTACTATCGAAATTTTGGATAGTTTAGGTACTATTCTCTAGGTTATAGTTCTTTCCTGCTATTTTCGCGTCATCATAAAGATTGTCCATATCCATTAATGATAGCGATGATTTACATCTTTGCGAGGGAGATTTAGTATGGCTCTCATCCAATTATGTCATCAAACTTCAACTGCGTACTAGCAAAGCGTGTGAAGGAAATAGAAAATTGTGTATAGTTTCAAAGTTTGAATTTAGTTTGGTAATTAACGAGTTTAACGAGTAACTTTGGTTTACAAATAAGTTAATTAAATGTATTATCGTACATTAATAAATATATCATTTTAAATAGTTAAATTTAGAAGTACGGAGCTCCAATAAACCTTAGCCCCCCCGCCCATGGCCTAAACCATTAGAGGTACAGTAAAACTAAACATACCTTACAAAAGAGAATTTAATCCTGTATTTAATGAGAAACAATTAAAACTTGGTGTTCCAGCCATTGGCTTCCAAGACAGCCTGAATTCGCTTTGGGTAGCTTGCCAAAAGTGACGTGAATAGATCTTGATCGTTACGCAAATTTTCTAAAACAGTTTCAATGTGTTGCGTCATTGTATCCTTCGAAAATCGATTTGCTGCAGGTTCTTGAAACAAGAGACATTCAACCGTGTCCTTTATAACAGATCCAATGTGTTCACAGACGTTCAGGTCAGGAGAATTTCCTGGCCATTCTTCATTTCCAAAGAAATCGATCTCATGGTTCCGCAACAACTGTTGAGTGGCTAATGCCCTAAAGCAGGGGGCCTTATCGTGCAGAAGTGTGACCTGATCGACATTCATAATATTGTTTGGGTTTCTTAGAAAAGGAATGACATGCTAGGATAGAATAATATCACGAAAATACTGTCCATCCCAACTCTGACCATTTGGCTTCAGCACCCACATGAGCTTCTTTGCAGTGAACAAAACAAACACACCAACACAATCTGGACTTTTTAATAATTCGCCATAATGTTCATTGTCATCGATTTCATCTGGTGTTGTGGCCCACACTCGATCATTTTGGTAGTTAGGCCGACGTGTTACGTAAACAAAAAATTCATCGGAGACAGCTAAATGCATGAAATCATCCACATCCCAGTCTTCAAGATAATGGGCAAACCACATTCTGCCATCGATGTTAAGTTGTTTTTCTTGGCTTTGGAAGTTCATGCCAAGGCTTTAAACCTTGCCTATGACGGTACAGTCGAATGATCTCACCACTAACGATCTTTCCTCTCAACACTTCGATCTCTCTAGAAAGTTTAGCACAGCTGTTTTTCCGCTTACGCGTACCGCTTTCAATGATGTCCTTTGTTTCCTGAGAGAGTGGCAAATTTGGGCGCCCAGATTTGGTTGTATCCATTTCACATTCATCCAAAGTTTTATTCCAATTTCTTTTGACGAAGTCCTCACTTCTTCGCAACTTTTTGGCAACCCATGAACGTGTTATAAAGGTGGCTCCAGCATCACGAGCTTCCCGAAATGTTATTGCTCGTATGCGATCTATCACACGTTGCCTCTCCGAATCACCAATTAATTGAGAAACCATTATATTATCACTTTATCAGCTAGAGTAATTTTAATACTTGCAATAAATAAAGAATTTTATATATTTTTATAATCACTAAAACCTATTTCGATATAAGTAAACATGTAAGCTGCAAACGGGGGGGGGGGGGCCTAAGGTTTTTTTGAACCCCTTACAAACGAACCACGAATTGTAATTTTGGCGTTTTTAAAAAAGGATCACCCGAAGATCATGGCCCCCAGCCTTCGTTAGTTAGCCTTATAAGACTAACTAACGAAAATATCACGATTTCATGTAACCGATCGTAAGCTCAACTATACGCCCTTGACGATTGGTTAGGTTAAGCCGTGATATTTTCGTTAGTTAGCCTTATAAGGCTAACTAAAGAAGGCTGGGGGGGCCTTGATCGTCGGGTGATCCAAAAATTCTAATAATTTGAGTTTCCTCCCTAAGCCTTTTATTTTTTATCAAATATCCCAGAAACAAAAACATTTCTCTTTAAATATCCATTCTATTGATACCTATCTCGACTTTCCGCGTGATTTTTTCACTATTTCGTCCAACTATTTGTTGGTACGTAGTTCAAGATTGATGACGCTTTGGTTCGGAACAACATATCTGTGGCGAAATTCTCGGTGTTCAGTAATATTGTGCTAACTTAATTATATTAACCGGGACATTTGCTACAAAGAAAAAATGGGAGAGCGAGTGGGAGAAAAAAATGGGGGGGGGGGGGGGGGGGTTGAGTGAGGCTAAGGTTGGGATAGAGTGAGAGAGCCAAATGATACAAAACATATATATATATATATATATATATATATATATATATATATATATATATATATACAAAAAGAGTAAAAAATAACAAAAGAATACCTGGAAATATTAAATGGAACGTAATACCACATTTTTGCGCTGGGTCAGCTAGAAAGACTAAATACCGTCTTTGTAAACTTTGAAAAGAATGTTTTTTTTAATAAAAGGGATCAGGGAGACGCAAGTGCAAAGTTAATCACGATGATTCAAAGAATAGAGATAAAAAATATATATATAAATTGTACAATAACATTTATTATGCTTGAAAGCGTAAATTTCAAAAACATTCATTATTTTTTATGGTTTTGTGTGTAGAATTATTTCCTCTTTCGTAAAATCGAAATTCTCTCTCTCTCTCTCTCTCTCTCTCTCTCTCTCTCTCTCTCTCTCTCTCTCTCATTGTACCTCCAGTAGTTGTGAATAGTTCATCTGTGGATCAGTTCAAGAAAAGGTTAGACCGAATCTTGCACACTATTTGAAGATGTAGGAATTTTTCCCTGCCGCCCGTTGCCATTGGTACCTCCTCGGTATGGGCCACAAGGCCTTTTAAGGTATTACTTTTCCTTGAAACTCTTCCTCAGTTGCTTTATTTGCTAAACATTTTTGAATGTTGTTCAATAGGAAGGGCATTTTAGTAAAATATTTTCTAACGTTGTGTTAAACTTTTACATACGTACATTAGGGTAGTCCAAGAAATAAAAGTTTTCTTTTTGTAATTCCTCAAGCAAGGCTGCCCTTGTTTGAAATCATAAAAGGATAATTGCTACAAAACATTATCTCATTCCGACTATATTAAGAGGTCGCTACAAAATGACTAATTTTCTCTTAAATGAAAAAAATAACGAAATTTTACAAAATAACATGCAAATGGCTTTTAATTCTGTAAAGACGCTTTAGATGGGGGTAGGAAACGTTCGTCGATGGGTATCAACAATGCGGAGAAGGAATTGTTTTTGCTGCTCATCTTTGGTAAGCGTTGTATTGTACCGTTGAATAAGAGCAATCGCTCTCTCTGCAGAGTCATTGACAACCTTCATCTTCAATGCTCTTTCTTTCAACAACTCGTAGTTGTCGTTACTTGGCCAGTCACTTGGTGGTTTCGAAAGAAACCCTTGAGCAAACTTCTTTCCGTTCCAGTACGTCGAAGAGTTGAGCGGTCTTCTCGCTGACGTAAGTTTCCAATGGGTTTGCTGTTTGAACAGCTTTGAATCGAGGCGCTTCACACCTTTCGCTTTTGCAGGATAGATAATTTTTTAATCATATTTTCTTTTACTTTGCTGTCCAAACCCATCGTCAAAAGTGACAGTCCAGTCAGCTCTTCCGAGAAGTACCAGAGATGTCTCTTAAATGCCTTGAGTGCAATTTCACCCAAAACCCTGTTTGGATAAGTCTGCATAACTGTTAGAAAAGCTAGGTCGTTTCTAGGGGCCCTCACTGACAATGGTGTTTCATGCCAATATTTACTATAAACAAGTGCCATAAAGAGACAAAAATGTTTCAGACCCTTATTTTCATGAGCATTAAGTTTCATTTGCTCCTGGAAGAGAAAGATCTTCAAAGCATAGGTAGCTTTTGCCATCCAGCGAGCCTGATGAAGAGCTCCTGGAGCTCTGATGTTGTACTTCTTAGGCAAACTTCCTCCAGGAAAATTAAAGAAAGATGGAGGAATTCACTGTAGTCATCTCTTGAGAAACTGCTGTTCTGAACAGCGTCGGAGAGGTACTACAGGGTGGGCCGTAAGTTTCCATACATAGGAAAAATAAACATTTTGTTATGGACAACCATTTTTATTTATATAATATGCTCTACTTGGTTGCCATTGTTTGAAAACACATTTCAATACGTGTTCCCCACTGTTGATGAACACGCATTAGCACAGTTGACGTTATGCTTGTAATGGCGTTGGTGATACGTTCCTTTAGATGATTTATGTCTCGTATCTTTTCCTGATACACCATGGCCTTCAAGTGCCCCCAAAGATAGAAATCAAGGGGGGTGGATCTGGGGATCTGGGAGGCCACTCTACAGGACCACGCCGACCATCCAAGCATCCGGAAACTGCTGATCCAAATACCGACGCACGTGAAGACCATAATGAGGTGGAGCTCCATCTGCTGGAAGTAAACTGGAAGTTACCTTCCTCGTTTAGCAGGGATGGGAAAATCTCTTCTTGCAACATGTTAAGATACCTTTCGGCATTAAGATTTCCACTGACAAAAATTGGTCCAATAATTCTGTCACCCCATATCCCGGCCCACACCATCACTTTACCGGCACCTTGCATCTTCGTCGGACTCAGCCAGTTAGGGTTAGCATTACTCCAATAACGTATGTTTTGCCGATTAACCTCTCCATTGACGTAAAAATTTGCTTCATCAGTAAACAAGATCTTACGTCAAACGCATATTCTTAGGGTATCTGAAACATAAAACAAACGTTTAATTTTTCCTATGTATGGAAACTTACGGCCCACCCTGTATATCATCTCTTGACAAAGTTCCCACAAGTTTCCTTCAAAAAGTTCCATTCCTGCTGATATAAAGTTTTCTTTATTGATAACTGGCCATTGTCCCATAAATCGTTTAAACATGAGACTTGTGGTCCTTTCGAAAGTTCAAGGATACTAGAAAATATGTTAGCCACAACGACTTCATACACATGATGACGACATGCTATCCACGTCAGAGAGCGACCTTCAGCTCTCTCTATCAGGGTACAAGCTCCAGACATCAGTCCAGTATTTGATGTTGTTGTATCAAATACAAGCCCCTGCAACTGGTTTTTCAAGACCCACTCATCCAACATCCTGAGGCAGACATCAGCTTGTGCTTGTCCCGTTCAGTGAAGGATGAGTGGAACACCAAGTAGTTTATCTTCTCCTGAAACAACAATTGCGATGGGGTCCACATTTTCATATCCCCTTGTTATATTCAAGGTCATTCAACCCAAGACGAATTAATATGTGGGTCTTGTACATGTATAATTTTGTATATTGTGTATCCTTTGCAGCTATCGCTCGTAACCTATATTAATATATATATATATATATATATATATTATACACACATACTCGCACATATGCACACAAACTTACACACATACCCAAGGAATTACTCAAACCAATATGATTCTAGTATGAAAAATGTTCAATTTGTAGCGACCTCTAAATCTGCTCAAATGTTGTGTGTGTTACTGTTTTATACAGGGTGTCCCAGAAGTCTTGGAGGAGTTTCATTTGGCTATACTTTTTTCTTTATTGATTAATTTATTATTTTTATTTTTCAATTAAACTTCCCTTGCTGCGATTAATGAAAATGGAATTCTGGACAGTGCAACAAAGAGTGGCAATTGTGCAACTTTATTTGATAAACAGCTCTTTCATCGTTGCCGCTCAAAGAGCTTTTCGATTAAATTCAACACACGTTCTGCTCCTTCTGATGGAGCTATTCGACGGTACGTCGCTAAATTTCGTATGGGAAAGGGTCAGGGAGACGAACCACGGACTGGGCGTCCTCGGACAAGCCGAAGTCCAACTCTTGTTGAGAGGGTTCGTGAGAGCGTTGAGGAAAGTCCACATCAGTCCGACGACGCAATCAGGAATTAAACGCTCCAAGAAGTTCCTTACATCGAGTTTTAAGAGAGGATATCAATCTTTACCCTTACAAAATTCAAATTGCTCAGGAAATTAAACCACAACCTCATCAGAATCGGATATCGTACGCTAATGGGATTTTTAGATTTACGCAGTGAAAATGAAGATTTTCACCAGATATTACATTTGTAATTAGAATCGCAATAAATATATTTTCAAGTGTTACAAACCTTTTTTTATTTGACCCCCAAACAAAAACGTTATAGCCAAATAAAACTCCTTCAAAACTTCTGGGACACCCTTTATTTTAACTACGCATTATTACCAACACTCTTTATGACTAATGGGGATTTTAGGTTAGGTTAGTTCAATTAACGTTAAGTTTAATTTAGGTTAAGATTCGTTTAAATTTAAGGTTAGGTTAAAATTAAGGTTTGGTCAGTTTATTCGGGTATCGATAGAATGCCCCGCCGACAAAATGGATATGGAAGTTTTCACCTGTAAAGAAAGCCATTAACGGATTACCCCAAGTCATTTGTGGGCGGGGTTAGGTGATGCAAAATGTGCTATAAAAAAAATATGCTTTATTCATCAACCAATCAGATTACATCTAAGTTTTTACAAGCTAGTGACGTCAACGAGGCGCGTAAAAGGATTAATGAAAATAGCAGCGTAAACAAGTTGAAATAAAATCTCTTCTATTCTCCTCTGAAACAGTTTTCACCAGTTTTCTGAATTTTTTATAAAAGTTAATTGTGTTACGAGTCTGAGAATATATATATATATATATATATATATATACAGGGTGTCCCGTAAGTCTGGACCCATAGGGAAAAATAATAAAATTACAAAATAGTCCAAAAATTTATTACATAATCTGTTCAAAGTGTCCGCCGTTGTGTCGCACACATAGTTGAAGACGTAATCTCCACTGCGACAGCACTTTCTGAATCACAGTCGCAGAAATTTCTTGACACGCCTCCACAATGCGTGCTTTAAGGTGGAAAATGTTCTGAAGTTTGACCTCGTACACTTTGGCTTTCAAGTGGCCCCACAAATAAAACTCCAGCGGAGTAAGATCATCATAAAAAAATAATAAAAAATAATAATAAAAATAATAAAAAAATATATTATAAATAAATTTTTGGACTATTTTGTAATTTTATTATTTTTCCCTATGGGTCCAGACTTACGGGACACCCTGTATATATATATATATATATATATATACACGGTGAACCAAAAGTAGGTGGACAGTAGGTTGAATACGGTTTGTGTTATATTATATTATAACTATGGTGTTCATTAAACTATGGTGTTTGTGTTTTATTATATTAAATATTATAACTAAATTTATTTAAATTTTATTTGTATTATAGTATACAAAAAAATTAAATATGTATTCTCAAAATAAACGTTATCATTTACTGTCCACCTACATTTGGTTCACCCTATATATATATATATATATATATATATATACGAGAATATATATATATATATATATATATATATTATATATAATATATATATATATACATTAAAACCAGACCTCAATTCTAATGAATCATCGGTCGATCTGCTACATTTTACTTAAGGTGCTTATTTAATTATTTTATCTATTTATCTTTTAGTTTTAATGCGTTTATATTTTTCTTAGCTACCTTTTTTATAATTTTAACTTTATTTTAAATTGTTGTTAATTAATTTACATTTGCAATTTGTATCCTGTATGTAAATTGGTCTCTTATTCTGAAACGTTGGCATTCCGAAACGTTGGTACTGATTAAACCTTGAAGGATGTTTATTTTTTTCTCTGGTGTTCCTGTTCATTATTAAACTGCGTATATTAATATATATATATATATATATATATATATATATATATATATTATATATATATATATATATTATATATATATATATTTTTTTTTTTTTTTTTTTTTTTTTTTTAATCTATCCTTAAGGGACGCTCTACTGGCGATCTTCTTGTATATCTCTCTAACTCTTGGTCATCTCCCTTTCGGGATTTCAGTGGAACTTTTGCTATTGCGCTACATATCAAAAGTTGTCACAAATCTTTAATTTCCAAACTGCCCTCCTTCGGTTTCTATTCTATCTATGCCTTCATCTCTAATTTCCTTTCTGGCCGATCTATAGCTGCAGTTGTAGATGGCCATTATTCTTCTCCTAAAACTATTAACAGTAGTGTTCTTCAGGGTTCTGTCCTGTCACCCACTCTTTTCCTTTTATTTACTAGTGATCTTTTAATTCGCACTCCCTGTCATATTCACTCCTATACCGATGATTCCACTCTTCACTTCTCCACCAGCTTCCCAAAGCGTCCCTCACAGCAGTCGCTTCATGATTCGCGTGAGGCGGCTATGGAACACCTGACCTCTGATCTTTCTGCTATATCTGATTGGTGCAGAGAAAACCTTGTGGTTTTCAATGCCTCAAAACTTCAGTTCCTCCATCTGTCTACTCGTCACAATCTTCCACACGACTATCCCTTTACATTCAACAACACCCAAGTCAATCCTTCCTCTTCTCTTAACATTCTTGGCGTTTCCTTTTCTCGTGATTTTTTCTGGAAAGATCACACACACTCTCTTTCCAAAACAGCTTCTAAGAGGTTAGGTGTGCTGTACCGCCTCCGCGGTTTCTTCACCCCCACTCAGTTGCTGTCTCTGTACAGGGGTCTCGTTCGCCCCTGTATGGAGTATGCTTCTCATGTGTAGGGTGGTTCAACCCACACAGCCGTACTTGACGGGTGGAATCAAAGGCTTTTCGTCTCATCAATTCTCCGCCTCTTAATGATTGTCTTCAATCTCTCTCTCTTCGCCGCAATGTTGCCTCACTCTCTCTTTACTATCGCTATCATAACGGACATTGCTCTTCTGAGCTTTCTAACTGCATGCCTCCTCCTTTAAGGAGAGCACGCAGTACCAGACTTTCCACACTTTCTCATTCCTATTCTGTCCAACTATCTAATGCAAGGGTTAATCGGTATTTTGAGTCTTTCATTTACTCAACCGGTCAACTCTGGAACAGTCTTCCTCAATCCATCTTTCCTCCTGTCTATGACCTCCCATCTTTCAAACGCAGAGTGTCTAGGCATCTCGAAAACCCTAGACCTTGAGTTTGGCTCTCTTCTTCTTCTATGGGAGTGGCGCTTTTTCGGGCATTTGTCCTTGGCCCCTCCTTCCTGCATAAAATATATATATATATATATTATGTGTGTGTGTGTGGTGTGTGTTGTGTGGTGTGTGTGTATTATATGAAATCATCTTTAACCATTATTTTTTTATCCCATTTTTAGTTTTTGTCTGTTTATCCTGAACTTTGTTAACTTAATGTAGACGACAATATATATATATATATATATATATATATATATATATATATATATATATATATTTTAATATACACATAAATTAGGACCACGAAAGGGATTGTAGTAATTACCGTGAGTAGATCCTAACTGTGCTACGTATTTATCCAATAACAAAATTAAAGAAAAGAATATAGCATTCCATTTTAGTAAATAAATAAAATCGTTCGTAAGATAATTTTTAACTAAACATTAAAACGAACGTACGAACAAACTTAATTAGTGAATATTGTCAATTAGCGTAAACTTTTGGGGAATGCAAGATGCATAAAATTCAATTCTAACTTGATAAAAAAGAGCGGAAGAAAGACGAGCTCGTAATAAGTTATCACCTAATTTAAAACCCATTACAGACCATGACGGTAAGTACCCAGTGAAAAATCTGAACCATAAGAGCTGGCTGCAAAGTCTTTACCTGCAGAGAACTTCTCAGAGTTCGTGAAGAAATGGTATTTAGCCCGATTCGAGCTAATGATCTCTTGCGCGTCGTAAGACTGGGATTTTATTGTGTTTTCAAATGGGTTTTAGACACATCAAGGCAAAAGGGAGAATAGGAACGCAAGCCAATTACTTAAGTTTAGGAATTATAAGGGAAGATCCATCTTTGATTTGTCTTTGTTTGGATAAAATTTCGTTTCGTTATATTCGTTTGATTCGCGTTATTATTTAGTCTTCATAAAGAACGTTCCAATAATATTTGTTAAGTTCATATTCTCAATTACGAAAAATTGAATCGAAGGAAGCCAAACCAGACTAAGGAATAAATGTATTAAGATTAAAGACCTTCTATCTATTCTTTTAAGGTCTTCACGCTTCATCATTCGCACCCGAAGAAGACCTTCACGAAGAAAATGCGTTCCATTTAAAGTATTATTGAAGATCAGTTGCTTTCCAGCGATAAACACGTAGAAAAAAGTAGAAAAAAACCAAGCTCCTAATTAGTATTTTTTTTAAGTTAATTCTTTCGCAAAATAAAAAAAAAGTATTTTAAAAAATGCTAATTAGTAATTTATGAAGGTTTCTACGAAATTTTATTTTGTTCAGGGAATTTATTTTCTCCAACTGCGCAGCCAACGCCCCCTCCCCTAAAACAAGAGGTCGTGAAATAAAATCTACGCGTAAAATAAATAAAGTTTGTAATTAATTATAATTTATCATTAATTAATTATAAATTTATAATTGGTTGAAAAAAATAGTATGACCCCCATTCACCACTGTTTTTTAACTTAGATTATGTGATGAAGATATGTTGGCAGCAGTGCCAATCTAGTTCCAATACTAGGTTTAATGCTGTTGTATCTATCAATGTCAGCTGCGTAGCGAAAGTTGCCCACTGTACTTACTTCCAACTTCTATTTCCTTATCACGTTCTTCCTAATGTGGTTCATTTATATATCTGTATTTATCGACAATATATATATATGTTTTTATACGGAAAGGGGGGTTCCCAAGGGCAAACGTCCACAAAAACGCCCCTCCCATAGACGAAAAAGAGAGCCAAAATCAAGGTCCGGGGTTGTCGAGATGCCTAGACACTCTGTTTTTGAAACATTGCAGGTCTTTCACAGGAGGAAAGATGGATTAAGGAAGACCGTTCCAGAGTTGACCGGTTGAGAAGGTGAAAAATTGAAAATATCGATTAACCATTACGTTAGAGAGTTGGCCAGAAAAGGAATGAGGAAGTGTAGAATGTCTGGTAAGTACCAGACTTTCTACACTTCCTCATACTGGTACTGCGTGTTCTCCTTAAAGGAGAAGGCACCCAGTTAGAGTGTTCAGAAGAGCAGTGTCCATTATAATAGCGATAGGAAAGCGAGAGTGAGGCAACATTGAGGCGAAGAGAGAGGCATTGAAGACAGTCAGTAAGAGGCGAAGAATTGATGAGACGAAAAGCCTTCGATTCCACCGGGTCAAGTAGAGCTGTGAGGGTTGAGCCACCCGACACATGAGAAGCGTACTCCATACAGAGGCGGACAAGACTCCTGTACAGAGACAGCAACTGAGTCGGAGTGAAGAAACTGCGGAGCCGGTACAGCACGCCTAACCTTTTAGAAGCTGTTTCAGAAAGAGAGTATATGTGATCTTTCCAGGAAAGATCACGAGAAAAGGAAAAGCCAAGAATGTTAAGAGAAGAGGAAGGGTTGAGTTGTGTCTTGTTGAAAGTAAGGGAATGGTCGTGTACAAGAATATATATATATATACAGGGTGATTCAAAAGTCAGGTTACACAGGGCTTTTCTGTTTCCTTGCAGGTAAATGAGTTATGAGATGTTATCGAAGGAGGAGCGCATTGATGTGATATTCCTAGCTGGCTCGTTGAGCTACAGAGACGTCGCAGCGGACGTATCGAACATGTGATGTGACTATTCCCCTGTATCATTACATAATACAGTATTTCCCTATATAACCTGACTTTTGAATCACCCTATATATATATATACTGAAATAAATGTCTTGTCTGCGTGTTCACCGCATACTGCATAATGTACTCTGTACCCAGCCTAACGTTCTCCAAATACACATTACACTGGGCAACACGTATTTTATTGAATGATATCTGACACTTGATTCTAGGTAATTTGGGTGCGCTGAATACGAATTTCAACTCGGTTTGGCTCTATCAGGTCCTGATTCTTGTCGACAGCCTATGTGCCATTTTCCAGATTTTTCAAATTAGGACTAAAAAATTAAGTCATGTGTTAAATTTTTTTTTCAAGTTTCAGGAATACAAGCAGTTCAAACTACAGTAAAATTACATTATAACGATAGAAATGACTTAAAATAAAAAACAAACAGATATGAAGCTTTCACTGTGGCAAAAATGTTCTTTTGTAAGACTTTCTAGCGTATTTGCTTGTTGATGGCAGGTCTCTTTTCAAGCACCAGCAGTAATCAGCCATCATGTGGGAATCCCAGCGGCCTTGGTACCGTTCCTCCATAATTTTTATATCTTGGTGGAATCTCTCCCCTTGTTCGTCACTTACATCACCTAAATTACTTGGAAATTGGTCAAGATGGCTATTCAAAAAATGCATTTTTATGCTCATATTGCAACCTAACTCTTTGTAGTCCCTTAAAAGTTTTTTACGATTTCTTCGTAGTTATCTGCCCTATAATTGCCTAAAAAGTTTTCTATCAAGTCCACGAATGAGAACCAGCCATTTTTTTCGCGTTCATTCATGACATTAGGAAAATTGCTGTCTTTAATCATTGTTCTTATTTGTGGACCGTCGAAAATTCCCGCCTTGATTTTTTCATAACTTAAACTTGGAAATTTTGAAGTTATGTATTTGAAACACTCGCCGTTCGTATCTAAAGCTTTTACATATTGTTTAATGAGGCCTAGTTTTATATGCAGAGGAGGAAATATGATTTTATCTCTGCTCACTAAAGGTGGATTAATTACGTTTTTTTCTCCGACAGTAAGTGATGTTCGTGCTGGCCAGATTTGTTTGAAATAATATTCTTCCTTGGCTCTGCTGTCCCATAAGCAAAGGAAGCAGGGATATTTAGTATACCCTCCTTGTTGTCCTAGCAGAAAATTAACCATTTTTAAGTCAACACATATGATCCACTCGTGCTCCCTATATTTGATAAGATTTAAAACCTTTTCTATATGTTCATACTTTTCTTTTAATTTGTTGAGTGCCCAATCGGTATCGAGCCGTATAGATTGCCATTATGCAACAACACACACTTAAGACTTCTTTTCGAACTGTCTAAAAACAAGCGCCAATCATTTGCATCGTAAGACTCAACCCCCATCTTCTTTAACAAACCAACTATGTCGCAGCAATATACTAAACTATCCTCTGTTCTAAAATATTTAACAAGTTCTTCTTCTCTTTCTGTAAAATGAAATGTATGTGTTTGAAGTAAGCAAGTTTTTCTCTTTAAGACTTGAAGCTAAAATTTCCGCAGCCTTTTTTGGCAAATTTAGATCCCTTACAAGATCATTCAACTCGGCCTGGTTAAACTTTTGCGGATCGTTTTGACTTTCAAATACGCTGGGGTCAAAATCGGTGTCTGACTCCTCAAAGTGCATAACAATATTTTCAGGAACATCTTCAACTAATTCTTGAGTTGGCAGACCCTTAAATTTTGGAATGGGGATCTCATTTGAATGTAGCACATTTAGGTAAGTTACAGTATACTAGTGATTAAATTACGTAGTTTTATGAAATCATAAACTTACCATCGGAACTCCAAAAGGTATTTTTGAATCCGAACCCTTCGTCCAATGTCGCAGTCTTTCAATGCATATAGTGCAGGCTTTATGTGGAGCCCACGATTTATCTTGGTCCCCCAGTTTTATGCCAAAATAAGCTAAGTAAGCTCTTTTTACGAAGTCAGTTATATTTGCTCGTTGATGTGGAAGTGTAAAATTTCCACATATATAACAGAAGGAATCAGGGTTGTTTTTGCATTTGAACTTTCTAGTGCTTGATGACATATTGCTTGATTGTTCTGCCAATTTGTAAAGGTATTTAAAGCCCTTAATTCATATAAATTTAAGAAAATCTGAATATAAACACAAAAATTAGTTTAAATAGGTACTTATTATGAAATAGGTACTTACAATCTATGAAATTAAACTAGAAACACGGATGAGTAGGTACAATATAAATTACGTCTAATTAAATCAACTATATTAAATCACGATGACAAAATTACTCACTAAATCATATGCCAATTCAAAATTATGTTAATGCCCAAACTTAATTAACTAACTCAACTGACTGACTGACTGATTGAATTGACTGATTAACTCTGGAAACGAGTCGCTTTTATATATTTTAGTTGTCCCTCTAGAATACTCTACAGAGAACAGGAACGCTCGAGAAAATTTTAGAATTCTATGATATTTTTAGCTTAATTTACTAATATTAAAATGGGTTAAAAATGACAAAATTAAAAATATTTTTAGGGTGTTACATATAAAAATATACATAATACAACAATACCATAACAATAGGTACAAATACCTAGATAAAAACCTAGTTGTATAATGTGTAACTGCAAAAAGACAGCGAGTATTGAGAAAAAAACCTTTTTATGAATACGACGAAAGAGGAGGGGTGTTGAGCAAAATCAGGACCTGATAGAGCAAAACCGAGTACAAATTCGTGCTCAGCGCATCCAAATTACATAGAACTAACTGTCAAATCTAATTCAATAGACAAAAAGTTGAAATTTGTTCCCCAGTGTTATCTATCAGTGAAGTAGATAAATAAATATCAACTCTATCCGATAAATTACACGCATCCATCACTTGGTAACGTAAACTGTATACAAGCTTTTAATCTATATTACACACCACACCACACACACACACACACACACACACACATGCGCGCACACGAACTACATGTATTTCTTTTATAGAGAAATACAGGGTAACATTCGGTTTAATTTTGGGTCTGTTGTGCAGAGATTTATGTAAAGCGATTTATCAAAGTTAGAAATAATTTATTTTGCCTTTAATAGCGGACATCAACAAAATATAAGTGATTTGATCGGACGATTGTCCATAACGTAAATTTATTTTCCTGATTTAATTCCTTCCTATATGTCTTTCCAACCCCCAACCCCCAAGCCTCCAACCCCCGCTCCGAACCCCGCAATTCGAAAAATTTGAATGTCAGTAAATATCTGTCGAACATGGACGAGAATGTGTTCAAATGCAAGAGAAAATTTAAAAAATAATTTCGAGAATAAAGATGACTAAAAAAAAAAAAAAAAAAAAAAAGAGAGAGAGAGAGAGAGAGAGAAAATCTCATTTGTTGAATACGTTCTTAATTGTCGAATTCGAAATTAAATTTTCGACTATTTACGTTCAATATTTTTCGAAATTTTATGAAATCGTTTGAAATTCAATCAGAAAAAGTTGCCTCTCTCTCTCTCTCTCTCTCTCTCTCTCTCTCTCTCTCTCTCTATTTATACAGGGTGATTCATAAATGTGTTTCATAAATAGCATGGTGTATTCATCATCATAATCATCATCCCACTATATATATATATATATATAACGGGTGTGCCATAAAAAAGGGTACATTTTCAAAAGGCTATAAAATCAACATTTGTCATTTAATTTTAATAAAACTTCTACACAATAAAACGTATGTATTTATCTATAAGCAAACAAGTTTTCAGACTAAAATATCAAATAATTCAAATTCTATCAACATTTAACGAAAACGTATGATTTTTTCTATTTAAACGCAAAAATTATTAAACCGTTTTAATATTTTTTTATAAAAATAATTTTTAACGTAAAATTTACCTGAAATTATTTAAAAAATTGTTCGAAATGCTTTCCTTCCATTTCAATAACTTTTTTAATTCTTGGCCGGAATTCATCTATGGCTCGATTTACTCGTTCCTGTGGAAGCTCTTCCCATTTTTGAATGATGATCTCGCGTAAATAAGCGACATCTTTTATCCTAGTCCTGTAGACTCGCTCTGCTAAGTTCTCCCAGATTCCGTCCAAGAATGAAAAAAGTTATTGAAATGGAAGGAAAGAATTTCGAACAATTTTTTTAATAATTTCAGGTAAATTTTACTAAAAATTATTTTTAGAAAAAAATATTAAAAAGGCTTAATAATTTTTGCATGCTAAGTAGAAATATCATACTCTTTCGTTAAATGTTGATAGAATTTGAATTATTCAATATTTTAGTCTGGAAACTTGTTTGCGTATAGATAAATACATACGTTTTATTGTGTAGAAGTTTTATTAAAATTAAATGACAAATATTGATTTTATAGCCTTTTTAAAATGTACCCTTTTTTTAATGGCATACCCGTTACATATATACATATACATTACTTAATATTTCAAAAGAATTTAGATACCACTCTCTGAAGAATAATTTCCCATGTCTAATAATTCTTATGCCTTCTTCAGATGTTGCCATGGAAACGCGTCTAATATGATAAAAGAGAGATCTACAATTTCAAACACATTTTGGACCCAATACACAATGAAGAAAACTCAAAAAACTTAATCAATCAACGCTTGTGTCTCAAAACAGTCTTGAAAGCCACAAGTTCCTTTGTGCTTTCCAAGAATGCTTTAAAGCATCAAGTTTAAGGAATATTAAGATTCTATTATTGAAAATTAGGATTTGCAGACCTAAATATACAGGGTGATTCATTCGCTGGTTACCCCAGCGGATATGTTAGCGATACTCTGGGGCAACTAGCGAGTGAATCACCCTGTATAACAGATAATTATAATGATAATTGCTCCCATATTACATCATTCATTAAAAAAATAATTAATACGAATATTTATTATTATTATCATTATATATATATATATATATATATATATATATATATATATATATATATATATATATATATATATATATACAGGGTATTTCATATATCTGGAAACATTGGAAATATGAAGAAAGGGTAATACAACTTTAGGACCATGTTTTATTTTCAACATATTCTCACAGAAGGTGTTCAAATTGTTCACCCTCAACTTCAACACACTTCATAACTCGTAACTGGCAAACTCTCTCAACATTTCTGATTGCTTCAGTAGAAATTCGCTGCAATTCCAGTCTTATCTTAGCTTTCAAATCCTCAATTGTTCTTAGTCTGTCTTCGTAGATAACTGGTTTCAAATGTCCCCACTGGAAATAATCAAGGGGTGTAAGGTCCGGAGATCATACTCTCAATCATATTCTCAACCGTACTATACCATACTCTCAACCTAAACATTAAAAAACGTAAAAGCTGTCTCCAGACATGAAATATCTCGGTGGTGTAGTGGTTATCGTCTCTGACTACGAATCCATCGGCCCCGGGATCGAGACCCGCTGACGGCAGCCGCTGCGCAGCAAAACCCAGCTGTTCCTTCCACACAGTAAAGAAAGTGGGTGGTAGATAAATGGGTACCCTGGGTGGCCTAGTGGTTAAGACGCTGGGCTGCTGGTGGGGCGTGGTTCGGATTCCACGTTAAACTGTGGGTCTAAAGTGGAGTGAAAAGCTTGACCTTCGTCAGAATGAACAATTCGGGCGGAAGCTAACCAAAGGTTATGTATGGAAACTATGATTACCGCTTTATTAACGGTCAAAATAACATTAACAAGTTAAATATAAATTATACAAAGGGTATAAGTATTATCTATACAAATGAGATGCAAACAGCGACGACAAAAGAAATTCAGCGACAGTTGAAAAGGTTGCACGGCGATTGAAGATATTTCAGATTTGCAACAGTGATGAAGTCCATGTTGCGTGAGAAGCGAGAATCGAAGGTCGAATGGACGGAGGTCGAGTGAGGAGAGCGAAGCAGAGCAGAGCCCAATTTCCGCGATGCTGGTTGGAGAGTGAACGAGAAACTGAGGAGGACAAGACGCTGATTTTATAGTCCTCGCTGTGACACTGTTCTTCCGCAGTGATGCATTTCGTAGGAAGCTTCTTATTTGTTGTTTTTCTCTCCAGGCGATGTTCTAACCCATCTATCATTTTTTTATTTTACCACTTTGTTTTTTGTTTGGTGGACGTGAGAAAGGCGAAGAAAGAAAGAATTTCCGGGATGCCGCAACACAAGCGGCATAGATATAGTTGCGCAAAGGAGTAAGTGAAACCATCCAGATATGTACTGTAAATAGTTCATTTACAGGACTTTCGCGTGGCCTCTTTTTCACAACTGAACGTTCAGCGCTAAGGTTTCTCTGTGCAATTACACGTACGTAAATTATTATTTTTGAATGGTAGGACAATGGTGCCAGACATGTAAAAAGGTTTGTCATTTGTAGGTACAAAACATTCTCCAGCCACAGACATAAAAATCGGTTGCAATGTATCGTCATAAATTCGTTGAACGAAGGTGCTTTGTTTGGATATTTCATTCCTTATAAGGTATTATTCCTAGTATGAATTTAGTGATGTTATTTCAGTATGATTGATCACCTGTGTAATTAGTTACCTTTGCATTTCAGGCATCATGTTGGTGTATATAAAATAAAAGAAGGGATTTATCCCATTCGTTCAAAGCACCTTTTCACAGGTGATATTTTAACTTAAATTAATGAGTCAATGAGGGAGTTTACATATCATCAACATTTTTTCTATTATTATTAAAGTTAAAATCCTACACCATGAACTACAGGGTGTTCCATTTAAATGGAACCATAGGAATAATTAATAATGTCATTTTTTTCCAGTTTTGTGAGGATAAACGTAATAAAGGTATTTATAAGGTAATAAAGGTAAGGTAAGGTAATAAAAGTAAATAAAGGTAATAAATGTACCAATATCTTTTCCAACCTTTATTACTCCCATTTAAATGGAACCATAGATTGGAAAGGATATTGGTACTTTTATTACCTTCATTTACCTTTATTATCTTTATTACCTTACCTTTATTACCTTACCTTTATTACCTTATTATTACCTTTATTACCTTTACCATCACAAATCTTAAAAAAAAGGAAATTATTAATTACTCCCTATGGTTCCATTTATTGTAAATGGAACACCCTGTACATTACATTATTTTCTGATTTAACATTCAGTGTTCAGTACCAAATTTCATTCCAGGAATGTTGGACCAAAAACATTGAAAATTACAAATAAATGTGTGTGTGTGTGTGTGTGTGTGTGTGTGTGTATGTGTGTGTGTGTGTGCGTGTGTATATATATATATATATATATATATAAAAGCCTAAGGAAAAGGAAATCAGATAAGGTAAAACGAACGAAAATGCTATTTCTCTTACTTTTTAACCACTTAGAAAACCAAAATGCGCAATTTGGGTCGTATGTCAGAGGAGATTAAGTATCCCCCGAGCCCATACATTTTATTCTTTTGATACCCTGATCGTCATCCTTTCGATTTATAGGAGCAATTTGCATAAATGCTATTCTTCAACCATTCCGTTACTGAAGGGAGAATTATGCTTAAAAGCCTTTGTATTAAGATGTTTAAGAGGATATAAAGAACCCCAGAGTTATTAGATAGGCTCCAAATAATCATTATTCCGGGATATGTTCTCAGATACACTCAGATACGTTGGTTTGCTATTCATGCGATTGAGGTTCTATATATGGTCTTTGTTTCGATAAAAGGTTTATCGTGTTATTAGGTATTTGTTATGCATTTCTCGAATGGGTATGCAAAGCGGTTGTATGTCTCTCGTGTATGCGAATGGATCACGAGCTATAATATGTAAACAAGAAATTGGTAAAGTATTAGAGCCGAAATATCTAAATAGGTTTCTCGTAACTTTTATTTTATGGGATTTGTTCCATGCCAGTAAAGATTAGCAGTATCATCATTATTATTATCAATAATAATGATAATAAAGATAAAAGATAACGATAAAATTTATTGGCAGAAGACAAATCTCATAAAAAGGTACAATATTCTTCAAGGTAGTGATAACATTATCTCATCATTATTGTTATCGTTATCATTAATGTTCCTAACATTGACCGTATGGGTTTTCTTTTCGGATACCTCTTTGGTATATAGGGTCGAAGGTCAAGGGTAAAAAAGACGGCCAGTAATTTCCTAGTTAGCATTTATGCGGTCCCCAACTTGGAACCAAATTCTGAGAAACCACTCTCCAACAGTGTTTATTTCTCGTATGCCAGGCGAGAACACTGGAGCACTGTCAGACTGTGATTGACCGCGCACGCGCATTTTCAAAGCTTAATTTGTCTAAGTTAGTCAACATACAATAAAAAAAAGAGAAATTGATGTTTGTGAAATTACAACCCTTGGGATATTTCTTTAACTGTTTTCCCAGTTTCAATGATTCCCATTTTATTCCCAAAGTGGGAATCTCAGAAGAAGCTATTCTCACATCGACCCATTCTCATTCCCAAAATAGGATTTCTTACTTTGTTAGAGTTTTCATAGAAAATACCCCTTGGGCACAGAATTGTGTCACGACTCTTTTTTTATACCCTCTCCAAAATTAATCATTATTTTTTACAGACATTTTTACAGACAGTTGTTTATCTGATGGGGTTGTTTAACCCATTTCGCAGCAATAGCTAAAAACAGGTCATATGACGGAGGGGACCTACAGCTTTACGTGGTATCGGAACCACGGATCGCTACATAATCTGGACGCGAAGGACGGTCTCCCATCCAACTACCATCAGACCCAGTGTCGTTTAACTTCGCTGATTGACGGGAGGAGGTGTTACGATATTGGACATCACGTAACACAGTTTTAGATAGTTATTTCTTGGTCGTTATGGTAACAAACCATTGTTGGATGTGTACGAAAGTGGTTCTTAATTTTAACATGTTAATTAAATTATATAATTTGTATTTCGTATTTCTTCCTATTTTTTATACTGCAGCCATTTTATTTATAATTTCCTCGGCATATTTCCAATCTCCTCTGGGCTACCATGTGACAAAATTGTAACACCGCTTCCCATTAGGTCAGCAAGGTTAAACGCTGTTGAATATGTTCATAGTTGAATGAGTGGCTGTGCTCTGGCTTCAGATGATGTATTGACCTGTAAATGGTTCCAATAGGAATTATATTAATTGATTCATTAATAAAACGTGATTTGAAGTGAATAAGGAACAATTAGGATATGGTTTGAAACTGCGAGTTTCAGTGTATTTTCCATTGCTAAAGACTTTTGGAACGCACTGTACAGTGTATTGTTATAGGTTCCTTTAATAACATACAGTAATTAATAGAGAAACTGTAAACTGGAGGAGACATTACACCTCCTTGTAGAACTCCATTTCAAAGCAACCCTCATTTAGTAGTGAAATTATTGGCTAGTACAGTTGATTCAAAAAGTTTTTTGTCGTGAAATTCTGTCTGTTACTTAGAAATATTTATTAGTAACAATATAGAGTTTCACGACAAGACTTTTGTCCTGATTGTAAACAAACACACCGACTTCATTAAACAAATAACTCGCATACATTTTATATTTTTGTTTAATAACTTAAATTAGCTCAGCTTTCTAAGTAAATAAACTAAGAATTAAAACAAACGAGATAGATAGAGAGATAAAGAGACAGATAAAGAGAGACATAGAGAGTTACAAGGAGTTACAAGGACAAGAAGTACCTCAAAAGGCCTTGCGGCTCATACCGAGGAGGTACCATGACAACGAGAGCCAGGGAAAAATTTCTACACATTTTCACAGCTAGCTTCTCCAACAGCCACCCCAGAAGACAGTAACACATCCTCAAATAGTGTGCAAGATTCGGTCTAACTTTTTCTTGAACAGATCCACAGAAGAACTGTTCACACTTCTAAAGGTAACCTGTTCCACGTGTCACAGATCTTATAGGTAGTAATTCACACACACACTAGTCCTAAACCGTTTCAAATCCAACTTTCAACCATTGTTGAGAGTTGAGTTATCATTTAAACTAAACATGCTTCTAAAATCACATCGTCGAACCCGTGTAAGAGCTTGAAAACCTCGATGAGCTGCCCGCGCAGCCTCCGAGTTTCCAGCGAAAGCAAATTCAGGGCGTGTAAGCGTTGATTGTAGCCCATATGCCTAACAGAAGGGATTAACCTTGTGACCCTCGCTTGGACTAGCTCCAGCCTGTCAATATCTTTCCTGAGACAGAAGAGAGAGAGACAGAGAGAGAGACACACATAGAGAGAGAGACACAGAAGAGACAGAGAGAGAGACACACACAGAAGAGAGAGAGAGAGAGACACACACACACACACACACACACAAAGAGACACACAGAGAGAGAGACACACACATACACAGAGAGTTACAAGGAGTTACAAGGAAAGAAGTACCTCAAAAGGCATTGCGGCCCATACCGAGGAGGTACCAATGGCAACGGGTGCCAGGGAAAATTTTCTACACACTTAAATAGTGTGCAGGATTTGGTCTAACCTTTTCTTGAAATGACACACCACACACACACACACACACACACACACACACACACACACACAGAGAGACACACACACACACAGAGAGAGACACACACACACACACGCACGCACACACACACACACACAGAGAAATACAAAAGACACACACAGAAAGACACACAGAGAGAGAGAGAGAGAGAGAGAGGAGAGAGAGAGAGAGACACACACACACACACACACACACCAGATATAGGAAAAGAAATAAAAAGCGAGTTTTAATTCTTTGAAGATTATCCCAAGCAGAAAAATCTTTGGGTACGTAAAATAAGAAATAAATTTCATTTTAAATAACACGATTTTAAATAAGGCATTTTTTGGTAAAATGAGCAAATAGGAAATTAATTCCTCAACTCAAAAATGTTAAATTCGACTTACAATATAAATTAGGTCTTTTTTATATGATTTTTAAAAAGATCTAAAACCGAAAATGGAAGAGGAAAGTTATATTTTAAATGAAATTACGGAAAACCAAACTTTTTGTTTGAAATCCAAAGCAAAAAAGTTGCATTTACGGAAGAGTTCGCGAAAGTATGTAGATACTACGTTGATCGACCTCGAGAACAAATGGTAAAAACTCATGGATGGAATGCCAAAACGCGTGTGTCAGCTTTACATAATGGAAAGGGGACACCAACACGATTCTAAAGATATTCATTCAATAAATTTATTATCATTTATTGAATTTTATTATCGACTCAAAACTATGACAAAAACCAAAGGTGTCTATTTACTTTTGTCAATCCTATGTAGTTTTTTTTTTTTTTTAATTATGTGTCATAATTTTCTTTTCATTAATTATTTACGCGGTTCTATTTTTTTTTCTTTTACTGTCATTTGCAAACAGCGCTGTTGTTCGACATGTACAATGTTGGAAAAAAGTTCGCCTACAAACGCCAAATTTATAAAGAGCATACAATATTACTAATTAGTAACGAATGGATTTGGTTTTTAAAATTTCATTACTGTCATCAAAGAGAGTAATTGAAAAATAATATTATTTAGTAATTAGTAATAAACAATTAATAATTCTTCTTTTTAGGGGGGGGGAGGGGACGCTTTTGCGGTATTCGCCCTTGGCCCCTCCTTCCTGTATAATAAAATACTTTCAATCGAACCTTTACCGAAACTGTAGCGTGTTTTTGCGTGTTTCAGAGTATATCACGTACAGCGTAGAAAATGTTGGATCTTTGTCTATTTGGTCGACAGAGAAGACTTTGAAAACCAATTTAAGTTAGCCTAAACTAACTTAGCCTAACCTAGCCTAACCTAAACTAACCTAGCCTAACCTAACCTAACCTAACTTAACTATATCTAACCTAACCTACGCTAATCAGATTTAATGTAACCAACAATAGTTTGTCGATTAAATGTCACGTCGAGAGCAATATGCGACTATGGAATTTTCTTCCTTCAAAATGGATGTCGAATATAAAAAGGCAAAAACATCCGACGACTAACCTGAACTGAAACGTTAGAAAACTTTCAAGACAGACGAGTCGACTGAGTTTGGACGTGAGTTTTATATTACAATTAGTTTATTTTATCAAATGTGGAAATTGTAATAGCATAATAGTGTTTTCATGGGCATTTTTACTCTTGAGACCTTGGCCCTAAGTCGTGCCCGTGTCACAACACTGCTATTACTATATAGATCACTTATTACATAGGTCAGTGAAGTTAAGCGACATAGGTCTCTTCAGTAGTAGGATGGGTACCGTACTCCACGTTCAGATGATGTAGTGACCCGTGATTCGGATTCTGCGTAAAGTAATTGAACTGTATAAGCAAAAAAACTGTATACAAAAACTGTATAAGCTCATTTGGAAGGTACCTGTTGTTGAGTGTGTGTTGGAATGGAGGGGGGGGAGAGGTGCGGAAGGGAACGGAATATTTAACAGTGGGAGACGGAATTCCTCCAGGGTGTCGCGAAAGAAGAACAGATGGCACTGAAGTGCCTTGAACTAGCAAACATTGGAAACCAGTCTTACAGATTATCGCGCTTTGATAAGATAGCCTAGAATGCACACACACACACACATATTGTGTGTGTGTGTGTGTGTGTGTGTGTGTGTGTGTGTGTGAGTGACTTAAAAATAATGATGAGTTCTAGGAGTTCGTGCAATGGGTGACATTAGTTGGCCTGAGCACTGTGCCAGTTTCCGGTCCTCCTCACTGAGTATTATCATTATTCTCACATGTATTAAATACCTGATCTTTTATTGTAATTTTCGTATTTTTTGTCCGTATTCATTTAAGTTTTTATGCCAGATTTTATGACTCTGTGTGTGTGTGTGTGTGTGTGTGTGTAAATTTGAAGAGAGAGAGAGAGAGAGAGAGATTGTGCAAGGTATATATTCTGTTTCATTTTTCAAAAAAAATATGTATGTACGTAAGTACATATATGTGCATGTATGTATGTATGTATGTGTATATGTACACCCTCACAATCTAAATTCTCTAACGTAATTTCCATATCCTCTAAATCTCCAAAACTAAAACTCAATTAAACCCATTTATTTTTTCTTTTTCTTTTTTAATTCACAAACAAATAAATATTGATGCAAAACTTACAACAAAACAACAACAACAACAACAACAACAAAAACAACAACAACAACAATCAAACTAAACTAAATTAAAGATCAATTGAAATTAGCGAAAATGGGAATACTGACACAATTCCATGGAGGAAAAATGTGACATCTTCTCTAACTAGTTTGAGTCAAACGAAAATAATTGTTTGTATTTCTACATTCTTGTGTTTATCTTTTCACTCGAAACTTGGTAGGTCACAAGAGCCCATTTACATGAAGGCTCGGAAGTTGTAAAATGGCGCTTTCCTAAATGAAGGAACAGCGAAATGGTCTCTGCTCTCTTTTTACGTAAAAAAAAAAACGGTATTTGTATTAGAAATTGGGCTTGTCTGAATTGGTTTTTTATACATCGGGTTTTTATTTTTTTTATTTTGTTATTTGTTTTTAGGGGTGGAGAGAGAGGAAGTAAGGAAGGGTTTAGGGGTATGGAGGAGGGGTAGCAGTGAGGGGTGTTTTTAAAAAGAGTTTGTAGGGTAATTGGATTGGGTCTTTCTGCCGTGAAGTTTGTAGGCGTCTTGTTCTTACGCCTCCCTCATCCCTTTCAGTGCAAATGAAGAGAATTGGGGGTGAAGTTCTTTTTTGATAATCTACAGCATTTGGAAAAAAGTTCGCCTACAAATCGCCTACAAGAAGAAGTTTTTAAAATTTTATTACTGTTACAACATGAATAAAATATTTAAAGAAAAACATATTTCCAATTAGTATTTTTTCATGCTTTTTAGAAATTTTGTTTCTTATTAAACTTTCTTTTGCATCTTGTACGTGGTCTATACTCGGGCGCTGATGTAGACGTTCTTAAATTCTGTGTGAGTAGTGATGCTTTTTGCTTGAACTCCAAAACAGAGTTTTATATACAGTATATATAACTTAGAAACAACTAACAACGTGCATATATATATATATATATAGTTTACATAGTAACAGAGTTTATATAGTAACATGGTAACTGAAGGCTGTTTGTGGTATTTTTTTACTTTCAAGTCTGAATAGCCAAATCTGGCTGCGTATCCTATTATCATTTCCAGCTTTTTGCGAGGCTTTGCCAAATATAATAAAAGTTTGTACTACTCGTAGTAGGCTCCTATGACTCCTTAACTAGAAATATTGGTAAAATTCAAGAATCCAGATGCAGTTTGAATACACAATTATCAACCTAACCTACCTTAACCAAGCCTAACCTAACCTAGATTAAACTAAGCTAAGCCTAACGTAACGTATTAAAACTATTATGGACTATTATGTCTCGAAAATGCGTCTGGATTCTGGAAATTCGCCATATCTCATATTACACTAATAGATAGTCTGGTCGCTACAAAAGTTTCTGAAACGTCACGATTGCCAATTTTCAGAAAAGATTAAAACCCGAGTAATTCCTAGTTAGTTAGGGTCACGTTGTGGTCACTTCGTGACAGAGCTGGGCACTTGCGGCATATTTTGCGGTACTGCGGTACTGCGGTACTACCAAACTACCAAACCGGTACCAAACCGGTACGCGGAAATTTGAATGCGGTAGCGGTACTGCGGTACTTTCAGCGATCCTTTGCGGTACTGCGTTATGCGGTCCCAGTTTGGTAGTACCGCAGTACCGCAGTACCGCAAAATATGCCGCAAGTGCCCAGCTCTGCTTCGTGACACCGCTTCCCGTAATATCAGTGAGGTTAAGTGACGTTAGATAGGTGATCCCACTCCCCTTCCTACGTTCAAATGATGTAGCAACCCGTAAAATGTTTCAGGACCCAGGTAAAGCTGTAGGTCCCCTCCGGCATATCTCCTTTACCGCTACGGAAGGAATAAAAAACTGTGAAAAAGATTGAAATTTTGCATTATTATAAAGAAATGATGTGAGTTTTATTGAAAGAAAGATACCGTCCTTCCCCACATTTTTTATCTATCTTTAAAGTATGAAAAATAAACAGTTAAAAAGAGTATGACGCAATTTTTTTTTCTATTAAAATTCATAATATTAACACGATCCGCAAAAATCATGAGTCGATCTGACGCCAAAATATTTTCTTTTGTTTTTCAGTAAAAGTCGTGATGTACAAAAGAATCTTAAGTTTTCATCTGTACTGTACGTCAAAGCGCAAAGAATCTCTAATCCAGGAGTTCTTAACCTCTGGGTCGCGACCCAAACTTGGGTCATTAAATTGTCATTTATAATTTATTTATGTTATCTTTAATCATTTTACCATTATTATATATTTTATTATCTATTACGAGTGAACTGTTTGGAGGCATTGGTCGCCGAGCTAACCCCGCGACCAGAATTTGGGTCGCAGCCTAAAAAGGTTAAGAACCCCCGCTCTACTCAAAGTAACTCTACGCATTTACTTCAGGACACACACACTACGCACTTATTTCAGGACACACACACATACACACACACACACACTGCGAATTTATTTCAAAGCGCACACACACACACACACACACACACACTAAGCATTTGTTTCAGAACAACACACACACACACACTAAGCATTTGTTTCAGACACACACACACACACACACACTTGTTTCCGGACACACACACACACTGCGCATTTATTTTAGGACATGCACACTACACATTTATTTCCGGACACACACACACACTTATTTCCGGACACACACACACTACACACTTATTTCCGGACACACACACACACTACACACTTATTTCCGGACACACACATACACGGCACACTTATTTCAGGACACACACACACTGGCCATTTATTCCAGGACACAGACACTGCGCATTTATTTCAACACCACACACACACACACACACACACACACACTAGAAGAATAAGAAGAAGGGAAAAGTTTCTTGAGCAATTATCAACTGAAACAATAGATAAAAGCCAAAAGAAATGCAACTTCAAACTAAATTCTAAGAAACATATTTAATTACTTGTCTTCATTCTTCTTTGACAACATTTGAATATTTTTAATCATGTTTTTATTCTATTCTTGCGTGAATTTTAGCGGCATTTTTTTCCGTTCAATGAAACAAGTTATTTTAATATATTCACAAGTTCATTAAAGGGAAACACAAATAGAAGAGAGAGAGAGAGAGAGAGAGAGAGAGAGCGAGGAGAGAGAGAGAGAGAGAGAGAGAGAGAGAGAGAACAGGAAAGGAATAAAAATGCACTCTGTATAGGGAATACTCAAACAAATTAAAATATGACCTGGGTTTATAAGAGTATATATATATATATATATATATATATATATATATATATATGGGATGAATTTCCCATTTTGCAACTAAACACATACAAACCCACAGGGAGGAATGAAAGCGATTCCGAGGCTTTCCGTATATTTAGCAATATACCCCGTTAGGCAATGAAGGCAGATAGCAAGAAGCCATATATATATTCTGTAAAGACGCTTTAGAGGGGGTAGGAAACGTTCGTCGATGGGTCTCAACAATGCGGAGAAGGAATTGTTTTTGCTGTTCATCTTTGGTAAGCGTTGTATTGTACCGTTGAATAAGAGCAATCGCTCTCTCTGCAGAGTCATTGACAACCTTCATCTTCAATGCTCTTTCTTTCAAGAACTCGTTACTTAACCAATTATTTGGTGGTTTCGAAAGAAACTCTTGAGCAATCTTCTTTCCGTTTTTATCCAGTACATCGAAGAGTTGAGCGGCCTTCTCGCTGACGTAAGTTTCCAATGGGTTTGCTGTTTTGAACAGCTTTGAATCGAAGTGCTTCAGACTTTTCGCTTTTGTAGGATGAGATAATTTTTTAATCATATTTTCTTTTACTTTGCTGTCCAACCCATTGTCAAAAAGTGTCAGTCCAATCAACTCTTCCGAGAAGTACTAGAGATGTCCCTTAAATGCCTTGAGTGCAATTTCACCCAAAACCCTGTTTGGATAAGTCTCCATAACTGCTAGAAAAGCTAGGTCGTTTCTAGGGGCCCTCACTGCCAAGGGTGTTTCATGCCAATATTTACTATAAACAAGTGCCACAAAGAGACAAAAATCTTTCAGACCCTTATTTTCATGAGCATTAAGTTTCATTTGCTCCTGGAAGAGAAAGATCTTCAAAGCATAGGTAGCTTTGCCATCCAGCGAGCCTAATGAAGAGCTCCTGGAGCTCTGATGTTGTACTTCTTAGTCAAACTTCCTCCCAGGAAAATTACAGAAAGATGGAGGAATTCACTGTAGTCATCTCTTGAGAAGCTGCTGTTCTGAAGAGCGTGGGAGAGGTACTGTATCATTTCTTGACAAAGTTCCCACAAGTTTCCTTCAAAAAGTTCCATTCCTGCCGATATAAAGTTCCCTTTATCGATAACTGGCTATCGTGCCATGAATCGCTTAAACAATGAGACTTGGGGTCCTTTCGAAGGTTCAAGAATACTAGAAAATATGTTAGCCAAGACGACTTCATACACATGATGACGACATGCTATCCACGTCAGATAGCGACCTACAGCTTTCTCTATCAGGGTACAAGCTCCAGACATCAGTCCACTATTTGATGCCGTTGTATCAAATACAAGCCCCTGCAACTGGTTTCTTAAGACCCACTCATCCAACACCCTGAGGCAGATATCAGCGTGTGCTTGTTCCGTTCCGTGAGGGATGAGTGGAACACCAAGTAGTTTATCTTCTCCTCCTGAAACAACGATTGCGATGCGGTCCATATTTTCATGTCCCCCTGTTATATCAGGAAGCATTTTCCCATCCCAGTGAAGCAGAAGCGGGGGGGATGGGACGATTCATCGCCGCCATCTCATCGCCGCCAACTCAACGCCAGCCAAACTCATCGCCGATCCAACTCATCGCCGATCCAACTCATCGCCAGTATAGCTCATAAAACAACGCAAATAATAGTAAAAAAAATAAAATGATTAGGAAAGGAAAAGATGATTAATCATTATATTATTTATTATTTATTAAATTATTTATTAAAAAGGTTTAAAATTGGGATTAAAAAAGGGTTAACTGTTGAAGGTCTGGAGGGTTAGGTGGGGGAGCACTAATTTCCTTCCGTTTTCGTCTTATTGTTTTCCTGATTGCTGACGCAGTAGGTAACGATCCTTGAACCGTTTAAGAAACATTTGTTAAAACTTCATTAATAACAACACATGGACTTTCCATTGTTTCAACAGCACGCCTTTTCATTTTGGTTGTCACTTGTGCCACCTCTACATTAACTGCTGATGGATTATGAGAATGCGCATTTATTTCCTTCACTTTCCTCCACTTTGCTCACTTTATCAAAAATAAATAGGTTACCATTGTTGGCAAATTTTTCTCTGCCTCGCTGGCTGGAAATATGCTCCATCTTGAAGGGTTTCTGAAGTTTAACAGTAGAAGCTTAACAGAAATATAAGATACTAACATCTTTTTCAAGCTTAAGTAAAGTTGCCAGCTTTCTCTAGAAGAAAAAACATGTTAATAAAGTAAAGTTGGTTGGTTTTCATAGTTATTAATTAATATATAGAAAATTTAGAATATAGAATCTATATTATCAAAATATTCAAAATATAAAATATTTATAATTTCCATTGTGTATATTGTGTATAGCCAGAGCTGGGCACTTGCGGCATATTTTGCGGTACTGCGGTACTGCGGTACTACCAAACTACCAAACCGGGACCGCATAACGCAGTACCGCAAAGGATCGCTGAAAGTACCGCAGTACCGCTACCGCATTCAAATTTCCGCGTACCGGTTTGGTACCGGTTTGGTAGTTTGGTAGTACCGCAGTACCGCAGTACCGCAAAATATGCCGCAAGTGCCAGCTCTGGACTGTATACATCTATATTTTTTCTGGTGATGAGTTCACTGACGATGAGTTGGATCGGCGATGAGTTGGCTGGCGATGAGTCGGCGGCGATGAGATGGCGGCGATGAAAAGGTACCGACCCGAAGCGGGGTGTCAGGAGAAAAGTTTGATTTTTCCTCAGTTGCGATAGTTTCACGAGCTTTAATTCGAGATCGACGAATTGTACTTCGAGAAAATGGCATTGCGATCGCTTAGATTAACACTGTCGAGTGCCTGGGCTACCTCATCTGAGATGACTGTTTTCTTACATTTGGAAGGAGGGTTCGATGATGATGTAGATGGACGGCACGATGCATCAGAATCCGTGAACGAGGAGGAAGAATCCACATCAGTTATCACTTTGTCAGATGCCATAAGTTGATATTTCTTTTGTTTTTCATCGTCGCTTCGCTTTTTTCTATTATATTCAGATTCTTCTCTTTGCCTCTTCCGATCCTCCTTTTCAGCCAAGGCTCGATCAATGCCTCCAAAACTGGCGCAGGAATGATCTTCTCTCTGCTTGATAAGAAATTCTTTGTCCTCTTCGGTAGTCATTATCTTTAAGAAATCTGCTCTGGCGACATCGAAAATGTCTTCAGATCAGTATTGAATACTGTCACATTCATTTGTATGCTTTCTGAGGATGACGTCCTATTTTTCTTTAGAGCGCAATATTATTCGAATAGTTTTCTCAGTTTCCTCTCAGTATTGTCCAATCTTTGAGTTGGAATCCTTGCTTTAGCCCAGATATAAAGAACAGCAGAGACAGTCTCTTTCAAACTTGCAGTGACTGTTCGCTTTTCCTCGATGTGATGACAGAACTTGTTTAACACTTCACGCTTTGAAGGTAATCGCGAGGTTAGAAGATCTTTTGTAGGTTTTCCAATGAGACAGGTACTGGCAGAACTTCGGGTCGGCCGTTTGGCGTTCACCATGGCGATGAGTGACTGTAACAAACAGAAAACAAATCAATATTTAATAACTTACATGTATAACTATATAATAAATAACTTATAATTTATAAGTCTCTTTCCTACGATGAGGTATGCAAAGGAAAAGAAAAAAACCTCATCTAAATTCGCATATTTTAAATGCGGCTCCGTCTATTCATATGTATATTTATTGTATAATGTACAGTATTTCCCGGCGTATAACACGCACCGGCGCATAACGCGCACCCTAATTTTGAAGAGAAAATTTAGGAAAATAAAAATTTAGGAAAAAATATACGTCCTACCTCACTTCACATGTACAATTTTAACGAGTTAATTTTAACATGTACATGATTTTTGGGGTATTTTGGGGGGAAAAAAGTGCGCGTTATACGCCGGGAAATACGGTACATAATAAGACTATATTATATATGGATATGCTATATATATTTTATACACATGTAATTATATGCAAAGAATATTTAATATATACACTAATTTATAGTTCATATACATTTCAATATATATACATGTAGCAGTTTGTAGCTCCTAAATATTCTAAAATAATTCATAATATGAGATTTTTACTTACCAAAAATATACGAAGTTTATTTCTGCTTTATCACGAAATCGATGTTTCACCCACATCATACAGCTGTCTACTACAAACTGCATTAAGAGGCCCCACATTTCCAGCCTTTGCTTGTCAAAATCTGCAAACTCAGGGTGTATCAAGTCACTGCTCATCAAGCTCACTCAACCTAAGACGAATTAATATGTGGGTTTTGTACATTTATAATTTTGTATATTGTATATCCCTTGCAGCTATCTCTCGTAACCTAGATTAATATATATATATATATATATATATATATATAAAACCTTTGGTTAACCTTTGGCTAGCTTCCGCCAGAATTGTTCATTCTGACGAAGGTCAAGCTTTTCACTACACCTTAGACCTACAGTTTAACGTGGAATTCGAATCACGCCCCATCAGCAGCCCAGCGTCTTAACCACTAGGCCACCTAGGGTACCCATTTATCTACCAACCACTTTCTTTATTGTGTGGAAGGATGAACAGCTGGGTTTTGCTGCGCGCCGGCTGCCGTCGGGTCTCGAACCCGGGGCCGATGGATTCGTAGTCAGCGACGCTAACCACTACACCACTGAGGCGCATTATATATATATATATTTATATATATATATATATATATATATATATATATATATATATATATATACAGTGTGTGTGTATATATATATTACACACGCATACTCGTACATATGCACACATACTTACATACATACACAAGGAGTTACCCAAACCAATATAATTCTAGTATGAAAAATGATCAATTTGTAGCGACCTCTAAATCTGCTCCAATTTGGTCCTATATTTCAGGCATAAAGTGCTAGCATTCGAAAAAAACTTGAGTCGCCTTGTATTCATGAGGAGAGACAACCAAAACGCTCAGTGTTGCTACGAATATAAACTAGTTGCTATGACGCCGATGACGTCACTCACACTGCTGAAATATTACTGGTTGAGGCGAAATCAATTTTCGCCTCAACATTTCCTGATTTTATTTTTTGTAGTATCGTATCTTTCCAAACTTCGAAATACTGGTAAAATACTGGTAGATAAATAGGTGCCCTGGGTGGCCTAGTGGTTAAGACGCTAAACTGTGGGTCTGAGGTCGAGTGAAAAGCTTGATCTTTGTCAGAATGAACAACTCGGGCGGAAGCTAACTAAAGGTTAACCAAAAGTAAAGGTGTATATATACTGCATATGTGTGTGGTGTGTGTGTGTGTGTGTGTGTGTGTGTGTGTGTGTACAGCATAAACAAAATAGGAGTGATTAGGAAACATAGCAACAACTGATTAAAGAAAAATGTACTGAATTATCATAATTACAAAGTTAGTTAAATATTCGTCGTAAAGTCCGTAGACTTTGAAGATTCGAAATAAATAAATCTATGGACTTTATATATATATATATATTATATATATATATATATATGTGTGTGTGTGTGTGTGTGTGTGTGTGTGTGTGTGTGTGTGTGTTTAAACAATGCAACATTTTTCGATTTAAAAAACAACCAACTGCATTATTTGAGCTGTTTTAATTAGGCGAGATTTTATACAGTTGATTGCACGTGTTTCTATCAGATGTAAAAACGCGATGCAGTTACAAAAGTCAAAGGGAAATAAACTTTACATGTCAGAGTAAAACAGCAAAAGTAGATCCGCGAATAATTCTAATGCATTGTTTAACCATACATATATGCAGGAAGTAGGGGTGAAAGGCGAGTGGCCGTAAAATGACCGCCCATATATAGGATGGGGAGAACCGAACTCAAGGTCTCCGAGGTCAACGTTTAATAATTTTTTTAATTTTGAAAAGCTTGTGTAGTGTGATATATAATATATATATATATTATATATTATATATATATATATATATATATGAAACAAAATTCCTCGAAAAAGATTCGAACCCGAGACCTCTTGAGGAGGAGTTGTGAGTGCTACCATCACACTACGACGGTATAAAAGTTAATAACCTGTCCTATATTTAAAAGACCTAAGAAATACTTAACGCTTTCGCTTCCGGAGGTGTTTTACGAGTTAACCCTCCCGCAACTCGAGGTAATGGCAGCATTTAATTCAAATCTCTCTGGTATTGCATTGTGGTCCCATAGATGGACTAACACGAATGAGCACGCAGGGTGTTCGTATGAAACAAAAATGCCTCCACCAGGATTGGAACACCTGTAGAACGCGAAAGCGTTGAGTGTTTTCTCAGTCGTTTAAATATGACAGAGCTTGTGTTAATTTTACCCTTTTCTAGTATAATGGTAGCGTTCGCGACTCCTATTCAGGAAATTCCATGTTCGAATGCTGGTGTGGGCATCTGTGTTTTTCCATATTATATATATGAAGTAAACCCACAGAGTAAAATAAAAAGCTATTTCAAGGCACTTCGTGTATTTTGCAATACACATCGTCAGGGACTAAAGGAAAATGGCAAGAAGCAGAATATATATCAAGCGTAAACTAAATAGTTAGGAGCTAATTACTAAACTATTAACTAGTACTGATTAAAGGAAAATAGTATTTTAACAAGAAATGATCCATCCCCAAACTGTTACTGAAACTATTTGCAAAATATATTCTACACTATTGCTTTCAGCTATTTCACACACACACACACACACACACACACACCTATCTACCTTTTCTCACTTTTTCTTTTTGAATTTTTTGGGTTAACTTTATGGATGTCCCCTTCCATTTTTACGCTTATTTTATTTTATTTTTTACAATCTGGTTTTTATTTACGATTAAATATTTCATTTTTCGTTTCGACGCATTTCATTCGCTTTTTATTTTTAAGCACGAGTCACTATTTCATGCAACTCGAAAGTTCCATCTATTTTTCAATGAATTTATTTCTCTATGCAAAGTCAGTCAATAATCTCGTTGAGAGGAAGACGCTATAGTTAGAACGCTACAGGGATTCTTCTCATTCCCACGCGCTCACATTTTCTCTCTCTCTCTCTCTCTCTCTCTCTCTCTCTCTCTCTCTCTCTCTCTCTCTCTCTCTCTCAATCTTTATTCATATATATATATATATATAGATATGTGTGTGTGTGTGTGTGTGTGTGGTGTGTTAAAAATAAATAACCTGAACATACAATGGTACAAGATACGCAAAGCAATTACCAAGAAAGATAAATGAACGAACTGTGACTTCTGTGAACAGAGAATAGAATTTGAATGCTTTGCTAGTGAAAACGAAGCTGGGAGATAACGCCAAAATATGGAACGTAAACACAATTTTAAATATTTCAAATACGTTTTTGTATAAAATGGGTGAGAAAATATATTTTCAAAAGGCAATTATTGCGTGAATAAAATATCAATAGAAAAAGTAAATAAAAAAATTAAAAGTCACTATTTCTAATGACACAGATATACAGGGTGAACTCCTTTTCTGTCCTCTGTATCTTGATCTATTTTATCTTTTGATCGGCAGTTCAAGTGTTAAGTAGGTAAATAAATATAGGGCATCTGGTTGCGACGCGTTTGTCGTATCAAAGAGAAGTGAATATACTGCATCACAGAACGCAGTACTGAATATTTTAATACTTATTTAAGTACAGTTATTGCACTACATTTAGAGAGCAACTGACTTCGCTTGTTTTATATATATATATATATATATATATATATATATACTATATATATATGTGTGTGTGTGAAGTGTGAAGTGTGAAACTAGTAGTTAGTGGGTTTCGAACCCGCTTTGCGTGATTTCAGTGTCAACGCTCCTACCTATTACACCATCCAGAACTCATCTTAAAAAAAAATCGTTCAAGTGAGGTCAATATTTACGCTGCATAACCATTCTCTAATCTGGGGGGAGGGGTTCTTCATGGTGTGATCGGTAGGAAAGCTGATTCTGAAACCATATGACGTGGGTTCGAATCCCACTAGATCCTGGTTTCCCAATTTTTGCCTTTTTCTTTCGAAATGCCGTTTACGTTAAACAAAGCGAAAGTAATCTCATTCGAGCGTCTTGTGGTTCGATCGGTTAGTGCGCCACTCGGTAGTGCTGAGACTCCGCTGAGTCGTGGTGGGTTCGAACCCCAGTGCTGCCTAGAGCTGAATGATATTGTTTTCTGTATCTTACATTACGACGAAGCGGCGGGCCGACCAACCCTCTTTAATTGACTCGGACTAAGGTAGCCCAATTTCTGGCCCCTACCCCAAATTCCATGGGGGATATGGGACATGGCTTTTGCTTTTACCTTACCTTTAAATGTCCTCGTTTATGGCCGTCTTTCTATAAAATGCAATTTAAGTTAAAAATTATATGATTTCGTAGGTCATAATACTTCAATTGCAGGTGTGTTTACCTTCTAGAAGGTGTCATGTACAGAAACTTCTCAGGAGCAACCTGAAACGTTCCTTTGATGTTTCTTCAAAGTACTTCTCGTAAATAGAATGTGTTCGCGATAAAATCGTAATACAAATAATTCGCAAATTAATTCATTATATTTTTATACTCCATGAAGTCAAATTCATGCATTCTCTCTCTCTCTCTCTCTCTCTCTCTCTCTCTCTCTCTCTCTCTCTCTCTCTCTCTCAATATATATATATATTTTAAACGGCACACCTTAACGTAATTTTGTAAATACGAAAGTATCTTAATTGTGAGTGATTAATTACGAATGTGGTCCTAAAATGTGGGTTCACTACTGACATCTAAAAATATTTTAGTCCCAAGTTACGACTTTGAAGAAAAAAATGAACAAATACAAAATTTGGCGTCCTGAGGACGACAAAACTTTTATAGCAACAAACTCGACATCAAGAAAAGAAAGTTTGACGTGTTGCCAATTTTTTTTTTTTTTTTTTTTGAGATACGAAGAAGCCCATCATTTATTTGGGAAATCCATATTTGTATCGTTATTCACAGACTATATTGTAATTTTTTTTTCTTCTGCTTTTATAAAATTGGTGGTAAAGATGAATTCTACGGCCCCATTTTTGTTGTATTTCTATTGTTGATTATATTGCGAAGTCTGGCAATTCCGACTCCCTTTTGCAACTGAATTGACGGAATTCGTTTCGTGAAAAATTGGAAATCAAGATATTTTTTGAGTTTCGAATCGAAATCGTGAAGTGGATTGTGAGTCGTAATCATGGTAATGGATTATAATATATATATATTTCTTCCACTATTTCAGCCAGTGTTTAATATAGATTAGTTGGTTTATCTTATTACTCTTCACTGACTGCTATCTTATTTTTTTAATTATTGTTTTTATTAAATTGTGAATCAATATTCTTGCTTGAATATTTAACCGGAGATGGAATTGGAATTAAGGTTTGTTTTTTACTGGAATAGGGATAGGAATTAAACATTTTTAATTTCGAATCTGAGCTGAAATTTATTTAAAAATTCTTCGTCACAGATTCTTGATGCAGCGTATGCGGACCTGAATCAGTTTCAAACCGTAAATCCGGCCTTGTCTGGAACTGAAAATCCGAACCATTCATTTTCTCAGTCTGACATTTGACGCCGAAAGATGACTTTTAAGACAAACTTCAAATGGAAAGTCACCATCATCATGTCATCATCGTGTCATCATCGTGTCTCATCATTTTTCATACTTTAATTCGTCACATTTGTTTTAGTGACATTTTTATTTATCTGTTATTTGTTGTTCGTTCTAGTTGTGGTGAGTTGTGGTGAATTGGAGTGAGTTTTGGTGAGAGACGTTATCATTGACTACGTCACTACATTCGTTTCCTCGAATTTGATTTCTACAGATCTACCAAAGCTAAGGCTAACAAAGACCCTAAGATCCACTCTAAGGTTAGCCCGAGAGAAAGAAAAGAGTAGGGAGTTAAATAAGTAGCAAAACCTATCATTCGTGGGTTAAAATTCATTCAGAAAAAGAGAAAGAAATTGTCACCATCATCATCCGCCAGCCACTGCCGACAAGTCGGAAAAATAGTCGAAGAGAATAGGAAACGGGTGAAAGATGAAAAGAAGTAAAATAAGAACGCTTACAAACCATGCAAACACAGTCTTAACTCACTGTCATACCATGCAAACTACAGACATGCAAGTAAAGAGAGTTACAGACATGCAAGTAAGGAGAGGATAAGAAAAAAATAAATAAAAAAGTAGGTAAAGTTAAACAAAAAGTGGGTTAGTTTACGCTACGAGCTACATCTACGTTCGTGTTAGTCTAAATTTTATTTTTTTATTTTTTTTAAAATAATTTTATTGCTGGCATCACACGCTGGCATGTCACAAGCTGGCATTAATCGTCAACAGACTCATCCTCGACCATCACCCCCAGAGCTCCTGTTGCTAATTGTTTTATTTTAAACAACGTTAATATTTTTAAAATGCCTATCTAAACGGTTCTTAAACTTATTAACGCTGGTAGAGTTCACGACTGACGCGGGAAGATTATTCCATTTATCAATTACTTTAAACGTAAAGAAGTTTTTAGCGATATTAGTAATGAAACGTCTGCCACGCAACTTAAATCCGTTATTACGAGTATTGCTATTATCGAAAGTGAACAGTTTGTCAAAATTTACATTATCGATTTTATTAACGATTTTGAAAACTTCAATAAGCTCCCCCCCCCCCACCTCACTAGATTTTAATGTTGTTGTTTAATAGTTGATGGTTGATGGTTGATAGTATCCATATCTCACGATAATAATGATAATATTTACTACCATTCAGTTTCCTTCCTAACGATACAGGTCATCTGAAGGAGAGGATTTATAAAGCTTTACGTAGAATCCGAATTATCTACGGGTCTCTACATCATCCGAACGCAAAGGAGGGTCCCCATACAACTACACATCAGACTCAATATCGCTTAACCTCATTGACCTAATGAAAATCGGTATTGTGACGTCATGAACACCATTAAAATACTATAATTCCCATTATTGTTTTCAAATAAAAGTTACTTTTCATGCAGGAAGGCGGGGTCAGGGGCGAATGCCCGCAAAAAACGCTCCCCCCCCCTCCTCACTAGAAGAAAAGAGCCAAAATCAAATATTATGATCAAATGTCTCAAACTACATTTTGGTATTTACTATAAACGAAAGTTAATTGAATATAGGTTGTTATGTAGTGATCAACAGAATTGCTTTTAGCAAAGGATCACAACCAATAATGCATTTTGCAGATGATCAAACAAACTTCTAATGGATTGTCTAACATAACAATTATGCTTAATGTATTAACTGCAAGGTTGTAATAAACTTCCTTAATGGATAACCTGAAACACAAGAGGTTCGCTCTTTCTTCATAATAATAAAATAGATTTCATATAATATATATATATATACATATATATATATATATATATATATATTATATATATACAGTATATATGACACACACAAACCGTGCATGGAACAAGGAACTCTTCTGGGAAAATTAAATCCACTATAGTTCGAATAAGTAATGGTAAATGACAAATACTATAGCGTCCTTCACCAGCTATCTGCTAAGCAAATAGGACCCAGCTTTGGGACAAGTCTAGGGTTTAAAGCATATATGTATGTATGCATGCATGCGTGTATACAGGGTGGCCCAAAAAAGTCTTTTGCCCCGACGCATTCTAAACCTATGCGTCGAGGGAAGGCAACAGGCTTTTGGACCACCCTGTACATGTATTGAATATTTTCATTTTGAAGTATCCTTTACAATTTTAGTGCGGTTATTTTCAATTATTTTTAAGCAGGAAGGAGGGGCCAAGGGCGAACGACCGCAAGAATGACCCCGCCCCTCATAGAAGGAGAAGAAGAGAGCCGAAATCAAGGTCCAGAGTTTTTAGGATGCCTGGACACTTTGCGTTTAAAAGACCGGAGGTCATAGACAGGGAGAAAGATGGATTGAGGAAGGTTGTTCCAAACACTGATCATACCCAAATTGGAATACTGCTCGGTCCTAACATACCCATATAAAAAGAAGACATTAGACAACTAGAAGGGATCCAGAGAAGCTTCACAGCCAAGACCAATGGGAGCAAAGAACTAAATTACTGGAAAGGTTACGCGAATTAAACCTATATTCACTGGAAAGGAGAACAGAGAGATACACCATTATTTACACTTGGAAAATAATGGAGAAACTAGTCTCTAATCTTACTCTAAACCCTGTAACTCCTCAAACAACAGTGGAATGTAGAAAAGGAAGACTGTGTCGTGTTCCCAAACTAAAGGCTATACAGGGAACATCCTTAACCCTGAAAGAAAATAGTTTTGTTGTGAGAGGACGAAAACTGTTTAATCAGCTGCCCAAAGACCTAAGGAACACGAGTGGTGTTGCGGTGGACATCTTCAAAAGAAGATTAGACGCCTGGATCAGAACATCCCCGATGAGCCGGGCTTACCTGGCTATGTGAGGTGGCGAGTACAAGAAACCCACCACAGGCCAACTCGAAAGGAGGGGCGACAAGCTTAACCTTCGTGAAATGTGGAATCATCGCACGGAACATTTAAAAGGTTGAAAGGTACATAAATATATATATATATATATATATAATATATATATATTAGGGTGGTCCTCAAAATCGAAAGTTGGAATTATTCAGCTCCCAGGGCCTCAATCTGTGAGGTTACCCATAAAAACACTGTGGTTAAAATTTCATTGAGAAATAATAATATTTACCCTGTGCTCATGAAGGTTGAAGTTTATAGGGTATACCAGCCTCCGGGTCCTCCCCATTTAAGGGTATTAGCCGCTCAGGGGCGGGGGTCTCATGGGTGCTGACGCCACTCATTGTCGCCCGGTTCGCAGCGTGGCCTTCCGAGCGTCCGGGAATTTCTTCCGGTGCTCTGCAACACCCAGGAGCATGTACTGCAGCTGGTCCTCCTTCTTCGTGTGGCACCTGTTGTATTCTTGTGCCAACGCCACGGCGCGCTCTGCATGGTCGTTGGTCACGGACAGGTTCCGGACCACCTCGGCAGCCGCTTGGAATTGCTCGCTGTCCGGCCATTTCGACACATCCTGTTCCAGGAATCCACGTCGCAATTTGAGTCGGTCGAAGAACTGGCGAGTCCTCCCCGTCACGAATGTCTCTAATGACAGGGAAGAGCACGCCAGGACCGACACTCTCTTGGGCTGGTCGTCCTCCTCCGTTGGCTCCTCCAACATCGCAGCAGTCATCGCCTTCTTCGTTTCCGGAGGAACATCGTCGTCGAAGAGAGGGCCACCAACTCCTCGGACAAGTACCACAGGTGGTTGGCGAATTTCGACTTGGCTGCTTTCGCCACCTCCTTGTCTTCGTATTTTTCCAGAGCCTGGACGAGCCAGAGATCTCTCAGGGGGGCCTTCGCCGCGTTCGGGGCCTCCGTCCACGCCTTTGTGTAGAACTTCACGGCGAACACGCTCAGGCGCCGAACTCCGGCCTCTTCCTTGGCTGTGAGCCGTAACTGCCGCCGGAACATCCATACCTTCAGGGCGTACAACACCTTCGACATCCAGCGGGCCTGGTGCATCGCACCGGGCGCTCGGAACCGAATCCCACGGGGGGGCACTCCGCCGAGGAAGATGATGGTGAGTTCCAAGAGCTCCAAATAATCATCCCGGGGGTGACCTTTCTGCAAGGCCTTCTCGCAGAACTCGATGATGGAGTCTGCATCCTCCTCGACGATTTGACGAGCGTTGGCATCACTCATGACGTGGTCGTAATCTTCTTGGTTCACAAACTCCCATTGCGCCTTGAATCGCTTGAAGAGCTGAACCTCGGGTGCTAACGACGGTCCAAGGACTTCCGTGAAAACCGCACTGACAAGAAGCTCCAGGACATGGTGACGACATGCCAGATAGAGGAGGCTTCTCCCAAGTTCCTGCTCGATCAGCACGCATGCACCTGTGTTCTTTCCCGTGTTTGAAGCCGTAGTGTCGAACGAGAGGGCACCAACTTTGTCATCCAATCCCCAGTCTCGCAGAGCTTCCACCACAGCTTTGGCACAGTTTGCACCAGTACCGGAACCGAGCTTGGCGACCTGGAGGAGCTGCACCTCGCCGCCACAAGAGACCAGGATCGGGAGTCGATCAACCTGTTCCTTGGACGTCAGATCCGCCATCAGCTTCCCATCCCAGTGAACAACGAGCGCAGCTTCTCGATGGAAGGGCTCCTTGAGCTGAGCGGCAACTTGTTGGCGTTGCGCCATCCTCTGGCGCCGTATGGACGACCGGTTGATGTTCAACTCATCAATGTTGTGGCCAAGGGACCGAGCCGTCTCACCGAGCACGTAAACGGCGTCGCGGTCGGTCAGCTTCGTGCGGTCCAAGCTAGCCGCCAGTGCCGGTGAAATGATATTCGCCGGCCGACTGCGCTTGGGTGGGCTGCAACCTCCGACAGCGCCACGGGTGGGAGAGTCGCTGGGGGGTGAAGAGCTCGAGCTGGAAGAGGCCAATTCTGCTGTTTGAGAAGTAGTGGCCATTTCTTCAGTCGCACGGCGCCGACGGCGTTGTTCAGCCTCCCTCCGCTGCGCAACATTGCGCTCTGTGCGAGCCAGGACCACATCAGCTCCTCCCATGGTCCCCCTGCGGCCGGGTTCTCGTTGGGCGATCAGGAAGGCCTTGTCCTCGATGTTCATCATGTTCAGTGCGTCAGCGTGGGCGACATCGAAGAGGTTGCAGAACATCTGCTGGAAGGAGGCTTCCCGTGCAATCTGGGCATCTGAGCGTCGATTCTTGTTCTTCTTGAGAAGCTTGTATTCGCCATACAACTTCTCTAGCTTCTCAGTGATGTGGTCTCGTCTCGTCGTTGGAATCCGCGCTTTCGTCCACAAGATAAGCACTTCATCAGCAACGGCCGTGACAGCCTCCCTCGTCGTCGTTGCCGCCTTCGTGCTCAGCTTGTGCAGAGTCAGGCCGAGGACGTCGCCGATGGATGGCAGCTTGCTCCCCGTGAGTGCAGAGACTGGCGTCACAAGGAAGTCTTTTGAACGTGTACTGGCCATTTCACCAAAATAACACCTGGGGAAGATACATTGGAAACGTTTAATACCAATTCTAAAGGCAAGCAAAAAAAAAACACTAATCTGTCAACGGTGAGAGCAACACCACACACAATCCGACCCTCTCAGCAAGGCGTGTCAACGGCCCACATAGGGGCATAACTTCAACCTTCTTGAGCACAGGGTAAATATTATTATTTCTCAGTGACATTTTAACCACAGTGTTTTTATGCATAACCTCACAGATTGAGACCCTGGGAGCAAGAGAATATACGTTTGAAAATCCCCCCTATGCTTGAGGACCACCCTAATATATATATTATATATATATATATATATAGAGAGAGAGAGAGAGAGAGAGAGAGAGAGAGAGAGAGAGAGAGAGAGAAGAGAGATAGTAGTGTACTTTCTGTTCCAATTATCTTCCTAATAATTTATGTTATTAATTTAGAATTTTCTTTAATTGTTAATGTTAACAATAATAAATTTCAATTACTTTATTTTGGTTAACTTCCATTATGGTTTTAATTAACCGAATATTTAACTCATTTTATAATTGTTAACGAAAATGATTAACATTATTTTATTCTAAATGTTCCCTTTTATCAAATGGAAGTAGAATTTGGTGTTGGTAATTTAGCGTAAATAACCAATATCCTTCAATTCCTGTTTTATTTCAAACATTTTCGTGTCAATTTTTTTCGCTATTCATAAAATTATTTCCGGCTTACCTGCTTATTTCTTCCTACTGATAAAATTTCCCCTTTTCCCCTCTGTCACATAAATATCGAAGACCATTGAAATACTGAGGGTCATTATCTACATACACCTACGAAAATGATTCTTCTGTACGAGCCAACGAGAGAAAAGTTACACAGATCCAAACTCTTTTCTAAGCCAATCTGAGAAATGAGGGAGAGGCGTATAAAGACAAGCCCGTTGCGGGTAGTTGATTTGGTTCGACCAGTTTCCCATTTTAGAGAGCTTATTTTTAACGGTTGGTAGCGTTATCGCCCGCGTCAGCGCCCATCTGATGGACGAGGGGCATTAAATGGATCAATCAACAGTCCACGGGTCGGTTCATCATTTAAGTACAGCTAACTAATCATGCATCCAAAATCTGAACAGATCCAACGAAGCTTAACATCGCTGATTTAACAGGAAGCGGTGTTACTTCATAGTCAAAGGCGTAACAACTTCCTTAAAAAAGAAAGTGAAACGCATTTTACACTTAATAAACCACGTAACACCCTCCTCGCATTCCTTGACGGAAAGTGATCCTTATTCAGAGATTTCTTTAATAAACACGAAAACACTCATTGATGAGAGACCATTTTTGTCATTCAGAAGCGAAAGGTAATGTAATTAGGAAGGATAATTTTAATAAAGATTTTCTCTACTGCCAACATCTCTGAATGAAGATTAATTGCTTGAACGCAAACATCTATTCACATGCAGAACACACGCGCGCGCACACACACACACGCACACACACACACACACACACACACACACACACGCGCGTGTGTGTGTGTTTATATTTATATATATATATATATATATATATATATATATATAAAATGTACAGCAAAATATTCAAAAATAAGTAAACAAAAATATATTTGTCAGCAAAACGAAAATGGAGGCTGGCACAGTGCCAAAGCGTCAGAAAATAAACGCGAATAATACGCCAATTAATGATTTACTAAAATTTAATTTAACTCAAAATTGGTCTTAAAACTTGACAGCGAGAATCCCCTCCCAATAAAAGCAGAAATTCTTTACATTTTTAAGTTTATTAACTTCTTAAATGTGTCTTCGTTTTTCTTTGTTTATTTTGAGTCCTTCTTTCGTGTTAACATGCGGCGCTGAATTTCGCGTGGAAGATAGATGGAAAGAAGAAGCCATAATTTTTTTTCAGATTTTGACATATTTTTTAACGTTACAGGCATATAAGTTTATAATGCGTGGGTTTATACATAGAGATACGCAGTGTGTGTGTGTGTGGTGTGTGTGTGTGTGTGTGTGTGTGTGTGTGTGTGTGTTTTAGGAATGTACAATGCATCGTAAGTCAGAAACTATATTCCATGCGAAAGGTGTCAAAAGACATAAAAATAGCATTGCTAGTCACTGTAAAAGTGATCAGAATCAACACCAGAATCAGCATCAAAATCAACACCGGCATAAAACCAAAGCGAATTTCCTTAAACTAAAACCGGATATCTCTCCAGTGACTCCGGAATTGAATAATCCAGTAAAATGACGCTGATTGTAGTGTTGATATAATGTTGCATTTATTTGACTATAATATTGATGAAAAAGGGAGAATTTGACTATAATATTGATGAAAAAGGGAGAATGTGACTATAATATTGATGAAAAAGGGATAATTTGACTATAATATTGATGAAAAAGGGAGAATTTGACTATAATATTGATGAAAAAGGGAGAATTTGACTATAATATTGATGAAAAAGGGGAGAAAGTTTTTAGTTTAAAATTTCACTTAAGATATTACTGCACAGGGGGTTCACAAAAGTAAATAGACACTTTTTTTTTTAAACTTCATAAATAATATCAAATTAATTTAATAAATATAATTTTAAATCTTTTTCCTTTCTCCTTTATATTTAATGGTTCAGTAATGTTTTTATTATTCATTGACTTTCATAATAAAATAAAATAAAAATATTTTGGAAAAATAAAGGTGTCTATTTACTTTTGTCAATGCTCTGTATATTTAATCGTGTGCCAAAACTGTATTCGTAAATCATAATCAATCGCAGCGTATATGAATGTATTTTAAGTGCAATAACCGCACTCAAATAAGACGGAAAGGGAAAATAATAAAGTAGAAAACAGGAGCCAGTGACGCGAACCCAAGTCACGTAGTTTCAGTGGATGGCGTGATCGGTAGCAACGCTGAGTCGCTGACTCTGAAATCACGTGACGGGGTTCCAGTACTACTAGCTACTAGTTTTCCACTTTAGTGACTTTTTCCTTCACCAAACATACGCATCTGCTGTATTTTTAAATTTATTCAAGTGTTATCATCAACTACTGCGAAGAAATTTTTAAACAAAAGATCAATTTTTTCTAATAGTCGAAATGAGACCTCGTTCTTAAAACCTTTTAACAACCATTATCATTATTATGTCTCGTTCTTCATTTCACACAATTTCATGTTTCAAGAGTAGCATGAGAAGTTTGTAAAGTTCGTGCTTCAGTTTTGTCAGAAGGTTCACATTTTTTAGGCGATATTTTAAAAGAACGGCGTTGGACGTATACTACGTATTGCTCCGACCCATCCCACTTCCGATATTAAATGTATACGAATAATTTCGACTACGGCTGCGTCTAACCACAATTAATTTCACGTCTCGCGTAGTTAAGCGCCTTTCGTAAGTTAAAACTCATCTTCTATTTAGGAATTCGACCGTAAAATTCATTTTCAAAGGAGGAACCCGAGCGTAAAAGTCATTTATGAGTTACCAGATCGTACGTAAATATTAGGGAGCCTCTTTTTGAAAATTATGTATGCATAATTCCTATACATAAATTATTTACATATGCCGAATGTTCATACATCAATTACTTACGGAATATGTTAAGAATCTCTCAAAGATTCGAATTTTCAGATATCCAACGAAGCAATTACAAAGAAAGACGGACCAAAAATCCTTTCTTCAAATTTTTAAATCAAAATAACCGTTCAGTATATAATAATAATAATATAATAATAATAATAATACTAATAATAATAATTATTATTATTATTATTATTATAGTAGTAGTAGTAGTAGTAGTAGTAGTAGTAGTAGTAGTAGTAGTAGTAGTAGTAACTGTAAAGTATTTGAGCGTGAAATTTGTGAACTTAAAATATAATGCAAGATTAAAATTCTAGTTTTGGAATCGGAGTTTCCCAAACTTTATTAATATGATATTTTTCTTTGCGAAAACCTTCTTTTAACCTTATCACGTATTTAAAGCATTAAAAATGTTTTAGCTGCAAATTCAACTCAAATTCAATGCGCTTAAAAATGGGAAATTTTTCGCACAAACTTTGAATATTAATTTAATTTCCAACTCTCTCTCTCTCTCTCTCTCTCTCTCTCTCTCTCTCTCTCTCTCTCTCTGTGTGTGTGTCTGTGTGCGTGTGTGCGTGTGTCTGTGTGCGTGTGTGTGTGTGTGTGAAACCACCATTTGTAATCCTTTTTATATCTTCGCTAATTGCAAGTTCGTCATTTTTTACCATTTTCTCTTCCTCAATTCGTATCTTCCCATTTTCTTTGTTGTTTTTTTATGGGGGGGGGGAGGATTTTTTCAGTGGAGACTCAAATTTATACAAAACTTCCCCAAATAAAGAAACAAAATAAAAAGATAAGACAGAATTGGAAGGGGGGAATTAGCTCTTATAAGTCATTTTTCTTTGATGACAGCTCAACTTCGGGAAGTTTAATATTCATTTTTAACATACAGTCGAGCCACGATGTGAGACTTTGATACATCAAGTATTCCAAAATAACAAAGAATTGAATTAAAAATATGAAGAAAAACTAATTGATAATTAATAATAATTAATATTATAGTATTTTCGATGATGCAAAGAGGGGAAAATAACAGAGAAGCGGATAAATTAATTATTCACGGATTCTTTATAATCAAATCAAATAATAATAAAATAAACATTTGAAATATAAATTGTATAAAAATTAGAAATGGTTATAATTAATTTTAATATTTGTTGTATTTTATATAATTGAATAATTGATAATTATTAAGTGAATAATTAATATTGAAATATTGTTTATTTGAAACGAATGTTCGGGATTGATTTTCGTTCGACCCCTTTACAAGCACCGTTTTGTTATTTGGGGAGATTTGATGTGCATTCCTGCTTCACCCCCCCCCCTCTCTCTCACACACATACATACACACACACACACACACACACACACATATATATATATATATGAGCTACAATATATTATTGAATCATTAGATAAATGAGTAATTAAAGTAAAAACTAAGGTGATCATAAAGCACACACACACACACACACACACACACAACACACAAGCAATAAATTGCACGAGCATATTTCGTATTGTGGGTTAAGAGTTGAACTTAAATTTAAATGCAAATTTTATGCCCCAAATGAGGAATTTTTTTCTCTTACTAAAATTCATTGAAGAAAAAAATCTCTTCACTCCGGTGAATGAAAGGACCCCATCACAATTTTTATTAATCACGAACAGATAATAGATTTCTCATTCCACACACACACATATATATATATATATATATATATATATATATATATATATATATAGGGTTGTCCGAAAGTCACGATCGGGGGATTTACTATTTTTTTTTGTACAATATAATTTTTCAGGAAATGCATACCTCAAATATTAACAATTTCTGTAAGGATTTCAACATGTGCCGCTCACAGGGTTAAACTTACACTTCGCTACGTTACAAGCTAGGTTTGAACAAAATCTATTCGTTTGTTATTTTTAAACCACCACGTGTGTGTGTGTGTGTGTGTGTGTGTGTGTGTGTGTGTGTGTGTGCATAATATTCACTTAAACACGTGAAAAAATAAGCACACTAACAACCATCAAAGAAAAAAAATCGACTGAGCGCTTTCGTGTGTATTTAATAAGACACTGAAAATGTGTTGTTAGTTACCCACGAAAGTGCTCTGTCGACATTATTTTACTTTTCCTTGATGAACTTAATATATATATATGGGATTGAATTCAGAATGGTCCCCTGAATTAGAGTGGATTTAATTTTCCCAGAAGAGTTCCTTGTTCCATGCACGGTCTGTGTGTAACAGATATATATATATATATATATATATGTGTGTGTGTGTGTGTGTGTGTGTGTGTGTGTGTGTGTAAAGGCGACTAGTATAAGTTAATAATTTTTATAAGTGAGCAATATACGAGTAGACTATTATTTATGAAATTACCTTCAATGGATCTGTTGATGTTTTCAGTCCGATTTTCTTCGATAATTTATCTGCAAATCTTTCGAAATCATAGGTCAACCATGACTTACATATTATATATACACTACATTTTATCTTTAATTAATCCGAGAGCCCAGTAAAGCCTAAAGCGTAAAAGCCAAATTAAATGAAATAAATAAATCAAGGATTATTTTCCATTAATATTTATTCTCATGTTTGGATAAAATTAATTCTAAATTGGTATTTTGGAATAAAATTTGATAATTTTAGCTTAAGCGATGAAGCAAATGTTGTAGAGTTTAGGTGGTTTGGTGGAGTGGGTGGGTGGGATGTTCAAAACGAAAAGGTAACAGGATTTCAAGTTTCTTTTATAGGTAGTTCAGTGAGTTAAGAGAATTGTTTGATATACTCGTGTGTGTGTGCGTATATATATATAATATATTATATATATATATTATATATATATATATATATATATATATATATATATATATAGCAATTCCCCGTCTCTTACTGACTGTCTGTCTTCAATCCCTCTCTCTTTGTAGCAATGTTGCCTCACTCTCCTCTCTCTTTGCTATTTCTATTATAACGGACACTGTTCTTCTGAACTCTCTAACTGCATGTCTTCCCCTTTAAGGAGAGCTTGTATTACCAGACTTTCGACACATTCTCATCCCTTTTCTGTCCAACTTTCTAACGCAAGGGTTAATCTGTATTCTTAATCTTTCATCTACTCAACAGGTCAACTCTGGAGTAACCTTCCTCAATCCATCTTTGCTCCTGTCTATAACCGACAATCTTTCAAACGCGAAGTGTCCAAATCTCGAGAACTCTGGATCTTGATTTCAACTTTCTTCTTCTCCTTTTTATTAGGGGATGGGGCATTTTTGGAGGCGTTCACCTCTGGCCTCTCTTTCCTGCGTAATATATAATATATATTTTATTTTTTTATTTATTTATTTATTTTTTAGTTAAAAGTTGGGACATTTTCTAACTTTTTCTCAATAATTTTATATTTTTATAATATTTTACGCGAAAATAAGCAAATAAATTAAGTCCAAAATTTTAAATATTATTGCGTATTTAAATCCTCTGATAATTTCTCGTTTCAAACCCATTAATTTTTAATAAAATGTTTCAATAATTCATTTACGCTTTGCAATTATCAATGAATTTGCTTTGCGTTACATTTCGAATCAAAAACTAAAATTTTGTAAAATGAATATGTCTTTTTAAATATTTTTTTAATCTATTTCATTCGAAATCGAGCCTTGTCCCCTCAACGAGTAAACCTACAAATGACCAAACTTCGCCCAGTGAAATTTCCATAAAGGTGAAAATATTACAAGATCTTCGACAATTAACCTCATCTTAAAATTCGGCCAAATCTTAATTAGTTCGTCTCTCTTTATTCTTCCTATTCCAATTACTGTAGAACCAATTTTAATCGTTTTGGGGTATAAGATTGGCGACTGAAATACGCTCCTTCAGTTGGTCAGTGGGCCATTAGACCTTAAGCTAGTAGGCCGTACATAAGCCATTTCTAAGTTTTTACCGAAAGATTTAAGAATTTTGCCTGTGACTTTAATTTTATTTAAAACTTTGAGGTTTATTCCCGTGAAAATTTTTTGTTTGATCTTCTCCGATTACTTGAACTAGATCGAGGACAGTTATGAAGTTCATTCGCTTGGAAAATGAACGATATGGCTTTGGATGAAGTTCCTTTTCATGTCCGTTTCTTAACCTCTTTCATTACCAGTGGAACTGTAATGTCCTACAGGAAATAATAATACACAACTAAAGTTACAGCTTTTCTACAATTTCTTCTACTACATTCTACTACATTCACCCTTGGCCCCTCCTTCCTCATAAAAAAAAAATATAGGTTTAGTGTAATTGTCAGAAAATGAAGCCAAAATGTGTCTAACGTAAGTGTAACTAGTCACTAAAATATTTGGTTTTTTTATAACAATAAACTTTATACAGGGTGATTCACTCGCTGGTAGCCCCAGAGTATTGCTAATACGATACTTTGGGTCTACCAGCGAGTGAATCACCCTGTATTTTTTAATTTAAAGAAAAAATTTACGTAAACGAAATCGTTAAGACAAGAATTAAGCTCATAAATAAGTCTAGTAACTATCATAAGTATCGAATTCACAGATTTAACTGAAACAAGATGCGTGTGTGTGTGTGTGTGTGTGTGTGTGTGTGTGTGTGTGTATATATATATATATATATATATATATATATACAGGGTGATTCAAAAAATGTTAACACTTATATGGGAAAGAATTACAGATGTCATCCAATCAGTACCATCAGGGATGTACCTTAGGGCTCTGGAAGGGAAGCAACGTTTGACCGTTTTCATACATGTATAGATATCCGAGGACAGCAAGTAGAGACTGTATGAAGCACTGTTTGCATCACAAAAAATGTTTGCAAATAAACTGGAAATAAAAATAAAGCCCATATAAGTGTTAACAAAATTTTAATCACCCTGTGTGTATATATATTTTTTAAATTTTTTAATTTTTTAATTTTACTTTTTAATTTTTCTTAATTTTCTATTTTTTTATTTTTTTTAAATTTTCGCTCCAAAGCTATGAACTGGGAAGATGTTGCATCCAGCATGGAAGTAATAGATTGAAAAACCATTTTCGAGGCCAAGACAACAGAAGAGATGCTAATGACTTTAGAGGAGAAGACGCTGGAAATTGTGGAAAGACATGTCCCAAAAATACAACAAAGAGGAAAGAGAAGCAGGTTCGAGAGACAAAAGAGGTCATTGTTCCGAAAGAGAAAAAGAGTGACTGCAAAATTAAGTAATTATAACGATAACAACATCAGAAAAATATTAAATGATAAACTGTAGAGTATCGATGGCGTCATACAGGAACTAATTGAGAAGCATACAGAAAAAGAAGACGACGTTATCGTTATAGAAGCGATAACGGTTAACTCAGTGTACTTCTATAATTTTGCAAAAAGGAAGTCAAACAACCATGCGACTATCGGACCTTTGAAAAACGAGGACAGTGCTTTATCTGATGATCTAACAGAAGTATCTGAAATATTAAGAGCTCAGTACGAATCATCTTTCAGTATCCAAAAAACTGACAAACTGATATGCGATAGAAACGCGTTCTTTGAAGAAGAACTACAAGGGGAAAGTATAACGGACTTCGACTTTACGACAGATGATATTACACAAGCTATAGGGAAACTAAAAGCCGCTCAGCGGCAGGACCGGATAAATGGAATGCCATACTGATCAAAAACTGCAAGAATGCAATCGCTGAGCCCCTATATTGGATATGGAGACGATCGCTAGTCACGGGAGAAATACTGGGCATCCTGAAGAGCGCGAACATAGTCCCAATATATAAAGGAGATCGATCCGAGGCCAAAAACTATAGGCCAGTGTCGCTTACATCTCATCTCACTAAAATATTTGAAAGAATAGTTAGACAGAAAATCTATGACTTTTTGGAAACTCAAAAAAATTAAATGATAACCAACATGGGTTTCGGTCAGTCAGATCATGCCTATCACAACTAATGGAACACTACAACAACATTGATTCACTGGAAAGTAATGAAAACTATGATGTACTATACACAGACTTTGCTAAAGCATTCGACAAGTGTGACCACGGAATCATAATACATAAACTGAAATATATGGGACTAACAGGAAAAGTAGGGAAATGGGTATATAATTTCCTGAGTGAGTGGCGGCAAGTCGCTACAGTACAAGAAGTATCTTTATCAGAATCAGAGGTCCTCAGCCTTGTACCACAAGGAACAGTATTAGCTCCACTACTCTTCATAATCATGCTAACTGACATAGATGAGGACGTTATCAGAGACAGCACAGTAACATCCTTTGCCGATGACACAAAGATCAGTAGAAAAATAAAAAACCCAGAAGATATAAGATCTCTACAAACCGAAATGAACAGAATCTACAAGTAGCCGGAAGACAACAATATGAAGTTTAACACTGAGAAATTTCAGCTGTTACGGTACGGAAAATGAGAAGACCTAAAATCCATGGAATATTATACCCAAATGGACAGGAAATTCAGAGAAATTCTAAAGCAAAACATTTAGGGGTTGTAATGACTGACGATGAGAAATTTGAAACACAAAATAAGAAAGCAGTGAACAGACCAAAGAGAATAACTGGGCAGATACTGAGAACCTTTAAACGAAGGGATAGGAATATAATGATTCCTCTACTGAAAACACTGATCATACCCAAATTGGAATACTGCTCGGTCCTAACATCCCCATATAGAAAGAAGACATTAGACAGTTAGAAGGGATTCAGAGAAGCTTCACAGCCAAGATCAATGGGTGCAAAGAACTAAATTACTGGGAAAGGTTACGCGAATTAAACCTATATTCACTAGAAAGGAGAAGGGAGAGATATACCATTATTTACACTTGGAAAATAATGAAGAAACTCGTCCCTAATCTTACTCTGAACCCTGTAACTCCCCAAACAACAGTGGAATGTAGAAAACGAAGACTGTGTCGTGTTCCCAAATTAAAGGCGAAACAGGGAACATCCTTAACCCTTAAAGAAAATAGTTTTGTTGTGAGAGGACCATAACTGCTTAATCAGCTGCCCAGAGACCTAAGGAACACGAGTGGTATTGCGGTGGACATCTTCAAAAGAAGATTAGACGCCTGGCTCAGAACAATCCCCGATGAGCCGGGAGTACCTGGCTATGTGAGGTGGAGAGTACAAGAAACCAACTCACTAATTCACCAGGCCAACTCGAAAGGAGGGGCGACAAGCTTGACCTTCTTGAAATGAGGAATCATCGCACGGAACATTTGAAAGGTTGAAAGGAAAGGTATATATGGAAAAATTACTTGAAGCAAAGAGAGAACCAATGCTGGGCAACCGCACACCAAATGGGAGGTTCGCACCCGCACTTCCGCACCCGCACTTTATCCTCTTCCGCACCCGCACTTCCGCACACCTCTAAGTTTTTGCACTTCCGCACAACCGCACCCACACCTGAGTTACAGATAGAAACATTTATCGCAAGGAAATATATAAGTTTCCATTAATATATTAATACTTTTATATTAATACTTAATATAGTATATACTTTGAAGTTGTAACAAATGTGAAAAATACTTACTTATTTATGTATATGCACTTACATTTATCAATATCTCAATAAGTTTACTACCATATTTAACGAGTGTGCGGACCAATCCGCACACCTTCCGCACCCGCACCTCCGCACCTTTTTACCGAGGTGACCGCACACCGCACCTCCGCACACCATTTCGCACTTCCGCGCAGTGCGAAAGTGCGGAGGTGCGGAAGGTGTGCGGAACTTGTCCAGCACTGGAGAGAACTAAGGTTCGTTTTTTTCATTTAATAAATAGTAAAATTTACATAATCATCACAACTCATCACAACTCATCAGAAGTAACAAAAACCCACACTGTCCAAAAAGAGAAATCGCCAAACAGCAATTCAATCGGAAACAAGATATAAAGTCACGAGAGAATAACATAACTCTAACAAGTCTAAGGAAACAAAAACTCAAAATCCAGGGTTCATCCAGCCCAAATCCATAAAGTCTCTGAGCATGGTCTCCGAATTGGAGCAAGAAATATATATACTGTATATATATATATATATATATATATATATATATATACAGGGTGGGCCGTAAGTTTCCATACATAGGAAAAATAAACATTTTTTTATGGACAACCATTTTTATTTATATAATATGCTCTACATGGTTGCCATTGTTTTGAAAACACATTTCAATACGTGTTCCCCACTGTTGATGAACACGCATTAGCACAGTTGACGTTATGCTTGTAATGGCGTTGGTGATACGTTCCTTTAGATGATTTATGTCTCGTATCTTTTCCTGATACACCATGGCCTTCAAGTGCCCCCAAAGATAGAAATCAAGGGGGGAGATCTGGGGATCTGGGAGGCCACTCCACAGGACCACGCCGACCAATCCAAGCATCCGGAAACTGCTGATCCAAATTTTCCTATGTATGGAAACTTACGGCCCACCCTGTATATATATATATATATATATATATATATATATATATATATATATATATATATATATGGATCACCTGAAGATCCGTCACCCCAGCCTTTTTTAGTTAGCTTTATAAGGCTAACTAACGAAAATATCCCTATTCATGGAATATTGGCATTATTTGGTGAGTTATTTCCCTAAAACAGGGAAATTTCCCTGTACCTGGCAACACTGGGTGACGGATCTTCAGGTGATCCTTATATATATATATATAATGTAACACTCAAAGCAGTTCTCAGGAACAAACCTTAAAAAAGAGACGTCGTTTGAAAAGCCTAAATATAATTCAAGGGAAAAATCCCTCCTCTGATTCATTTCAGGTCGTAAGATCATTAATGGACCGTGAAAAGAAATAAAGAGAATTTTCCCACTCTTGAACTAACGACGAACTTCGATGATTTTTAAATTTTAAGATACGTGTCGTAGGAATTCTGAAATAAAAATAAGCATTTTATGCGAACTTTCTATGAAAAGAGGGTAGCTTTTCCCCTCTCTTCCTTATTATTAATGTTAGTACAGCGGGTAAAAATAGTTCTAAAGAGGGGAAAAATGTGGGTTAGTCTGCGAAGGAGTGTGAAGCAATTTATGAAGACTTGAGTTGCCTTTTCGTATTTTTCTCAGTGAAAATTATTACGATTTTGAATATTTTGTATCTTTATTTTATAATTTATACAGGAGCCGTTCAAAAATTACGTAACGCTATTTTTGCTAAAACTTGACACCCCCAGATCCCCCAGGAACGTCGTTCTGTAACGCTAGACCAGACACCTCCTAAGATGTTATGTAACACTTCCCCCACCCTACATCCCACACTTTACGAAACGTTACAAGGGGTGGGGGTGTCAGGTTGTAGCCAAAAATAGCGTTACGTAATTTATGAACGGCGCCATATATATAAATATATAGCTGACAGACAAATGCTGTGAAAGAAGATTTATAGGAAAGTAACAAAACGTATAATGAATAGTTTTAGATTTGATTCCACTATCCGTACACTTATCTCGTGTACCCAGTTACGAATTAGAGGACATTGGAAACTAAAGGATAACATGACACATTAACCCTTAAACGCCGGTCGACATCTATTGATGTTCTCTTAGAGAACGCCGGTCAACATCAATTGATGTTTTATGTTTTTTCCACAAACGACGGTCAACATCTATGGATGGTTTCCCTTTCCCGCCTTTGTTTGAAGTTTAAAATTACTCATAAAATCACTACAAAATTATTCTTGAAATTCTTTTTTTTCCGGTTTTTTGCGCACAGTGGGGGTTATCACTCACATCCATACCCGGTGTTGAGGGTTAAACTACTTAATCTAATCTACACCAGTAGATTTATTTATTTATTATGTACTGGAAGTCATCATTTCATTGCCGCATCAATTTTTCATGAATGCCGAAAACCACCGTTTTGAGAAACTGACTTCTTAAAATTAATTATTTATATAGCCATTTTTCGCACTGGAATTAGTTAAGTAAGGAAGCACCGATTGAGAGGTACCTTTAGCCGGTCAGCACACCCCCAAATGAAGTGTACATCATGGATGTAATTTTCCCTTTTCTAAAATAAAAATTATCATAACTTAATTTATATTCCATCTTTCGCATCGAAATTATTTGGATAAGGAAGCACTGATCCAGAGGGTAGCTTATCACAGTGACGTCATTATAAAACCTTAGTATTTAAAACGTTAGAAACGATTTTTTTTTGTCATATTGTTATAATCATTCAGAGAAGACAAGATTAACCCTTTCACTTCGTCATTTGGATATATCCGAACAATTTCGTTCCGATATATCCGAATTACGCAGCGAAAGGATTAACACAGTTTACGCTTTAAGTCCGCTACATGCTATTTTAAGTGTGTCAGCGGTCAAAAACCTTTTTTAATTGAGTCCTCTACATAACGGAACACCCAAACATGCATTTATTGTATAGGTTTCTTTGTCAAAATGGATTTTTATTTTATTACAGTACAAGACAAAAGACTCATTGAAACATTGATTGAACCCTTTAGAAACAAAAGAAACAGATTAAAAATGTTTAATTAAATTCTTTGAACATTCGGGTCATTGAAAAGGTCAACATCACATCTTTCAATTACTAGAAAGAGCGCTTAATAACACACGTCCACGTTATAAACCTTTAAAGCAGAGGTTTTTCAACCTGGGGTACGCCTGGGAGACGAAAATGGTACACGGTAGACGAAAGGTTGAAAACTCCCTGCTTTAAAGTCTGCAGCAATATGTCTTCTTCTCCATGAACGAACTCTGTTCTAGATTTATAGTAACTCTATCCAAGTCAATACTAAATAAATCATTTATTTATAAAAAAAATTATCTTATCAAAGACCTAGTATACCAAGTTCCGAAACTCCGCCCACTTTTGCGTTAGCTTTTATTCTTCTGCCATCTAGTGTCTGGCAGGAGAACTAAAGTACTCACGAAAAAAATGTCATCAACTTAGTTATATTTTAATATTGATTATTATATAGTTTTAAATTTAATCAATATATGCTCACTGGACATTAGACACTTGACACTACTCACTGGACATTAGACATTGAACACTGAACAGTAGACACTGGACACTGGACACTGGACAAGACAATGGACACTATACACTGGTGAAATAAACGGAATTTGATATTATCGTTAATATTAATAATTAATTTAATCGCTAGTTAGGATGTTATAGATCGATCATTGTGCGAAACGTTGATTTAGCGGAACAGAAACTTTTCCCGGGACATTTTTATGTACGAAACTTCAGATTCCTTCCTCTAGTTCTAGGTGTAAGTACCAAACTGAATGAAAAATTATACAAAGTGTACCTGAAATAAAAGGCTGAATAATGCATTCACTGTCATGTAAGTCCACTGTGTATTATTTTATCTCCCAAATAGCAAATTTAACTAAACTTCCCACCTATTAAATGGAGGATCAATTTGTAAGTTTTCAGGCAACGTCGGTACATTTCAAACGAAGTGTCTCCGTACTTTCAAACCAACCTTTGTATATAACCCAATGCCATAAGATTTTTGTATTGCTTACGTAATCAAGTACTCCATCCTTGCATGGAGTAAGATCCAACCAACATGTGATGGAAAAAACAGAATCTCTCTCTCTCTCTCTCTCTCTCTCTCTCTCTCTCTCTCTCTCTCTCTCTCTCTCTCTTTAAGTTATTGGTTTTACATTAGTATAAAAACATTTCCAATTACATAAATGATTTTTAGGGTTATTTTTACTAAACTTTTTATTTTTATTAGGGATACAGGGTGTCCGAAAAGAGTTTACCTCAAGGGAAATATATTGAACCTCGTAACCCGGTGGAAAATTAATTTATTTATTTATTTATGGAACCAGAATATTTATGGAATCAGAAATATTAAAAATATTCCCCCATTTAGTTCAAAGTATATTTAATTAATTAATTAATGTAATTCCCGTCGGGTATAGACTTTTGGGACAGACTGTATATTATATTTTTATTATATTTTAAAACCATAAAATGAAGACAGATTTAAAAGTATTTTTTGTCTCTCTCTCTGAATTGCACTGTTTAAAACTAGACTCTTTTTCAGCTATTAGCGTACATGATACAGTATGTAAGATTTCGGAAAAAAGTTCGCCTAACATGAACTTTCTTAAAAGCATAAAAAAATAATAATTAGTAACGACTGAGTTTTGTTTCCAAACTTTTATTACCGTCACCAAAAACCATTAAAATATCCAAAGAAAAGAAGAAAATTACCAATTAGTAATTTTTTTATGTTTTTAAGAAACTTCGTTTCTAGGCGAGCTCTTACCTGAAACTGTACAATCGGTTCCAAAAATCTTGCAAAACTTCGTGTTTTTTACCACCATTTATCGGTACAAAACATGGCTTGACGACAGAATTTTTTGCCACCGACTGTATACGCTATATTAGGTAACAAAGAGGCCTATCCATTATGAATACACCGCGAAAGTAGACGGTATGTCTTTATGTGATTTGAAAGGTTTGCTGCATATATATATATATATATATATATATACTGCAATGACCGCGCAGTATATAAATGAATAGAAACGACATAAGTGTTAAGGAACGTTTCCGCACACGAGGAGGAGAGATAACGAATAATGAAAAATGAGGCGAACCGCCCGGGAATCGAACCCAGGGCCTTCCAATTGCCGGTTGGATGCTCTACCATTATGCTACGGACCCACTCAATCACAAATCGAAATTCTCCCACATAGGGCAGAAACCAATACCCTTGAGAGGGCACCCTCGCAAATCGTGAATATGCGCATATAACTGCAATGACCGCGCAGTATATAATGAATAGAAACGACATAAGTGTTAAGGAACGTTTCCGCACACGAGGAGGAGAGATAACGAATAATGAAAAATGAGGCGAACCGCCCGGGAATCGAACCCAGGGCCTTCCAATTGCCGGTTGGATGCTCTACCATTATGCTACGGACCCCACTCAATCACAAATCGAAATTCTCCCACATAGGGCAGAAACCAATGCCCTTGAGAGGGCACCCTCGCAAATCGTGAATATGCGCATATAACTGCAATGACCGCGCAGTATATAAATGAATAGAAACGACATAAGTGTTAAGGAACGTTTCCGCACACGAGGAGGAGAGATAACGAATAATGAAAAATGAGGCGAACCGCCCGGGAATCGAACCCAGGGCCTTCCAATTGCCGGTTGGATGCTCTACCATTATGCTACGGACCCCACTCAATCACAAATCGAAATTCTCCCACATAGGGCAGAAACCAATGCCCTTGAGAGGGCACCCTCGCAAATCGTGAATATGCGCATATAACTGCAATGACCGCGCAGTATATAAATGAATAGAAACGACATAAGTGTTAAGGAACGTTTCCGCACACGAGGAGGAGAGATAACGAATAATGAAAAATGAGGCGAACCGCCCGGGAATCGAACCCAGGGCCTTCCAATTGCCGGTTGGATGCTCTACCATTATGCTACGGACCCCACTCAATCACAAATCGAAATTCTCCCACATAGGGCAGAAACCAATGCCCTTGAGAGGGCATAATGGTAGAGCATCCAACCGGCAATTGGAAGGCCCTGGGTTCGATTCCCGGGCGGTTCGCCTCATTTTTCATTTTCGTTATCTCTCCTCCTCGTGTGCGGAAACGTTCCTTAACACTTATGTCGTTTCTATTCATTTATATACTGCGCGGTCATTGCAGTTATATGCGCATATTCACGATTTGCGAGGGTGCCCTCTCAAGGGCATTGGTTTCTGCCCTATGTGGGAGAATTTCGATTTGTGATTGAGTGGGGTCCGTAGCATAATGGTAGAGCATCCAACCGGCAATTGGAAGGCCCTGGGTTCGATTCCCGGCGGTTCGCCTCATTTTTCATTATTCGTTATCTCTCCTCCTCGTGTGCGGAAACGTTCCTTAACACTTATGTCGTTTCTATTCATTTATATACTGCGCGGTCATTGCAGTTATATGCGCATATTCACGATTTGCGAGGGTGCCCTCTCAAGGGCATTGGTTTCTGCCCTATGTGGGAGAATTTCGATTTGTGATTGAGTGGGGTCCGTAGCATAATGGTAGAGCATCCAACCGGCAATTGGAAGGCCCTGGGTTCGATTCCCGGGCGGTTCGCCTCATTTTTCATTATTCGTTATCTCTCCTCCTCGTGTGCGGAAACGTTCCTTAACACTTATGTCGTTTCTATTCATTTATATACTGCGCGGTCATTGCAGTTATATGCGCATATTCACGATTTGCGAGGGTGCCCTCTCAAGGGCATTGGTTTCTGCCCTATGTGGGAGAATTTCGATTTGTGATTGAGTGGGGTCCGTAGCATAATGGTAGAGCATCCAACCGGCATTGGAAGGCCCTGGGTTCGATTCCCGGGCGGTTCGCCTCATTTTTCATTATTCGTTATCTCTCCTCCTCGTGTGCGGAAACGTTCCTTAACACTTATGTCGTTTCTATTCATTTATATACTGCGCGGTCATTGCAGTTATATGCGCATATTCACGATTTGCGAGGGTGCCCTCTCAAGGGCATTGGTTTCTGCCCTATGTGGGAGAATTTCGATTTGTGATTGAGTGGGGTCCGTAGCATAATGGTAGAGCATCCAACCGGCAATTGGAAGGCCCTGGGTTCGATTCCCGGGCGGTTCGCCATTTTTCATTATTCGTTATCTCTCCTCCTCGTGTGCGGAAACGTTCCTTAACACTTATGTCGTTTCTATTCATTTATATACTGCGCGGTCATTGCAGTTATATGCGCATATTCACGATTTGCGAGGGTGCCCTCTCAAGGGCATTGGTTTCTGCCCTATGTGGGAGAATTTCGATTTGTGATTGAGTGGGGTCCGTAGCATAATGGTAGAGCATCCAACCGGCAATTGGAAGGCCCTGGGTTCGATTCCCGGGCGGTTCGCCTCATTTTTCATTATTCGTTATCTCTCCTCCTCGTGTGCGGAAACGTTCCTTAACACTTATGTCGTTTCTATTCATATATATATATATATGTGTGTGTGTGTGTATATATATATATATATATATATATGAAAATTATTTCACGAAGGTAACACGTGAAAAAAATTTATGATGAATAAACCACGAAGGAAAGGAAACACAAATGGTGCTCAAGCGCTTTCGTCTAATGACATCCTCAGGACACTGAGGATGTCATTAGACGAAAGCGCTTGAGCACCATTTTGTGTTTCCTTTCCTTCGTGTTTTATTCATCATATATATATATATATATATATATATATATATATCGGGTGGTCCGAAAAAAATGACGCATTTTTTAAAAATTAATATCTCAGTAACCCCCTTCCTTATCATGACAATTTTTATATGCAAGATACTTTCAAACTTCTTTTTTGAATGCAAGAAACGGAATTCTGATATCTTTTATAGTTTTCTCGCAATTAACAAAAGTAACAACATGGGTCAAAAAACAAAAATCGCAATATAATATCCGTTTTTTATACGATATCATTTTTATACGATATCATGCGATATTTTTGCAAGTTATTACAAACTCTACAGGAATGAACAAGTCAAATTGTGGATATTTTTATTTTTTAACAATTCGTCAGTACCCTTAATGATGTTGTCAGAGGAAGATCGTATTCTCATTAAAAATTGTTACTGTGAAAAAGGATGGAAGACTGGAAGGTTATTGCAAGAGTTTCCCGGCAAAAAGTGGAAAAGGCGTGCAGTGGAAAGACTCTTAAAGAAGATTCGCGAATCGGGAAGTACTGCCAGAAAACCAGGAAGCGGTAGACCTAAAACAGCTTCGGTTCCAGAAAATGTGGATTACATCAACGATAAAATCTGCTCTCAAGAAGATAAACCAGGAAGTCATTTGTCACAAAGAACAATTGCTAAACATTTGAATATTGGAAAGACTTCTGTACACCGAATAATTAAAGCACAAAAACTAAAAGCCTTCAAAAGAATAGTATCTTCTAGAAAAAGTGATACTGTTAAGGATAAAAGAAAACAAGGTGCAGAAGTTACTTGATAATTTCTCTGTCGTTGATATTAAAAAGATAGTCTTCACGGATGAAAAAGATTTCACTCTAGAAATTCCGCGAAACCGTCAAAATGATGTTGTCTACGGGCGTGGTAAAAGTGTGACATTTCAATAAACAGATTGTATCATGAAACGTCAAGATTCTCCAAAAAGGTTATGATATCTGCAGGGGTCTCTTGGAATGGCAAGACAGATGTTCATTTTATTGAAACTGAAAAGACAAAGGTGAATTCTGCAAATTACATTGAACTTTTAAGAACAAAATTGTTGCCGGATTGTCGTCGCCTGTATCAAGAAAATGATTTCATATTTCAACAAGATGGAGCACCGTCGCATACAAGCTACGCCACACAGTCGTTTCTGATTAGCAATACGCCAAAATTAATAACGAAAAATGAGTGGCCACCACAAAGCCCAGATTGTAATCCTATGGACTACTCAATTTGTGAGTTACTAAAAGAGAAGGTTTACCGAGGTCGACGAGAAAAATTCACCGAATCAGAATTAAGAAGTAAAATACTTGAATCTTGGCAAGAAATTGGCATTAATGAAGTAAGAAGTATTATTTTTGTGTGGAAGAAAAGACTTAGATTAGTGTGTCAACAGAGTGGTGGTCCAATCGATCATTTACTGTAAATTAATTAGTTAAATTTCTGATTAAATTTTTCCTTTCTCATGATATTCGTTTTTTTGACCCATGTTGTTACTTTTGTTAATTGCGAGAAAACTATAAAAGATATCAGAATTCTGTTTCTTGCATTCAAAAAAGGAAGTTTGAAAGTATCTTGCATATAAAAATTGTCATGATAAGGAAGGGGGTTACTGAGATATTAATTTTTAAAAAATGCGTCATTTTTTTCGGACCTCCCGAATATATATATATATATATATATATATATATATATATATATATACACGGTGAACCAAAAGTAGGTGGACAGTAGGTTGAATACGGTTTGTGTTATATTATATTATAACTATGGTGTTCATTATAACTATGGTGTTTGTGTTATATTATATTAAATATTATAACTAAATTTATTTAAATTTTATTTTGTATTATAGTATACAAAAAAATTAAATATGTATTCTCAAAATAAACGTTATCATTTACTGTCCACCTACATTTGGTTCACCCTATATATATATATATATATATATATATATATATATATATATCTTTCAACCTTTCAAATGTTCCATGCGATGATTACTCATTTCACGAAGGTCAAGCTTGTCGCCCCTCCTCTCGAGTTAGGTTCTCCATTATTTTCCATGTGTAAATAATGGTGTATCTCTTTCTTCTCCTGTCCAGTGAATATAGGTTTAATTCGCGTAACCTTTCCCAGTAATTTAGTTTTTTGCACCCATTGATCTTGGCTGTGAAGCTTCTCTGAATCCCTTCTAGCTGTCTAATGTCTTCTTTTTTTATATGGGCATTAGGATGGCCCTTAAGTGGTGCTAAAATTTTAAGTTACGATTTTTTTTCCTCTCACCCTTCCCTTCAGTTGGATTCTATGTCACTAGAAACTAACACACACAAAATTTTAGTGAGATATAAGTATATATATAGGATGTGCTCAAGGACTTCAAACTTTCTCCCTCGACTCTCTCATATATTATCAAATAGGCGTGATGGGTTATTGGTAGAATTTGCTTATTATATGACTTGCCACATTATATATGGTTAATTTGAAACAAATAGTAGCGATGATCTTATGTTCTTATAAGCTAAACGACATTACGCTTTCTTTTTAGCTAGGTATATAGATTTTTTTATGATGGCTAGTGGAACTCGAAAAAAACATACGGTTTATTTGCTTGAACATACTCAAAATTGTTTATCAGGTGCAAAATTGCCAAGTAATGGGGATGTTATGAGGTACTATCTACATTTGCTTCAGTCGATTAAGAATAAGCACAAGGCTGCTCAGTTGACGATAGAGGAAGTGGAGACTTTTTGGAAGAAGGCGAGGATTCCACTGCGGCCAGTTCAACGTGCAGTGAAACAGTTGGAGAGTCTGATGAAGAAGTGGGATCTTTTGAAAAAAAATCAGTCCCCGAAGACGGATACACAAAGGAAGAAAGAAGAAGAGCTGAAATCCTGCTTTGATGACCTTTTCGACGTTGCTCACCAAAATACTATGGTGTTGATGACGAATGAGGAGGATAAAGCGTTCCTTTTGGCACAAAGACAGAAGGGCAGAAGAGGCTCCATTGCTGGAATTGATATGGCTTTGGCTAAAAAGGAGGAAGCAGCTACGAAGAAGCGAATTCGGAATGATGAATTTAAGAAGAGACATGAAATAGAGAATCTCGTACTTAACAGAAAAATCGTCCTAGAATCTTCTTCATCTTCCACAAGTGAGAACACCACGGATTTAGAGAATGAAGGAGCTGTTGGAGGAGTTGTAGCGTCATCACCTCATCCAAAAAGAGGCCGCAAGAATATCCTCCATCCAGAAGTTCTTTCGTCGTTGGATCGCACTAAAACTAGTGACCGTGATGCGGTCTTAACCATCGCGTCAGTGATCAGTGCTTCCGGTCAGAACGTTGGGGAATACAACATCAACAGAGCTTCTCTGCAAAGACACAGGAAGAAGCATCGAGCCCAAAGAGCTGCAGAGTTGAAGAAGAAATTTGATCCGCGAACACCTCTCACCCTTCATTGGGACGACAAGCTGATGGATGACCTAACGAAGGTCGACCGTCTCCCAATCGTTGTTTCAGAATCTGGACTAGATCAGATCCTTTCAATCCCGAAGCTTGCAAATGGCACTGGCCAAGCAATGGCGCAGGCGATGATTGATGTCGTCGATGATTGGGGTGTTCGTGATCGAATCAGAGCCCTTAGCTTCGACACCACAGCGAGCAACACTGGAAGAGTAAATGGAGCATGTGTTCTCTTCGAGCAACATTTAGGGTCTGAAGTTTTGTATCTGGCATGTCGCCATCATATACATGAAATCATATTAGAGGGAGCTTTCACGGTAACAATGGGAATATCAAGTGGACCTGAGATTATGCTTTTCAAACGGTTCAAGACCTTTTGACACAACATCGTCCCCAATGACTACAGTCCTGGCATAAATAACGAGGTCGTCCTGCTCGCTGTAGAGCCTGTGACGAACAATATCATCTGCTTCTGTCGACTCCAGTTAGATCAAGTTCACCCAAGAGATGACTATCAAGAGCTGCTCGAACTTACCCTTCTTTTTCTGGGAGACGTTCCACCAAAATGGGTCAAATTTCGAAAACCTGGAGCAGTCCATCGAGCTCAGTTCATGGCCCGGCTTATATATGCCTTGAAAATCTTCATGTTCCGCGATTCCAGATTTAAACTGTCGCAACGAGAAATCAAAGGCATGCAGGACTTCTGCATTTTCGGTGTGCAGTTCTATGTAAAGTTCTGGTTCCTCTCTCGCTTGCCAGCATCTGCATCAAGCAATGATCTACAACTACTACAATCTCTCGCAGTCAGCGACACACCCGCAGCAAAAGGAGCTCTCAATAAAATCCTTGCTCACTTATGGTACTTGAGTGAAGATCTGGTGGGCCTTGCCTTCTTTGACAGAGACTTGGATTTGCAAGAAAAAAGAGCTCTGGTTAAGAATCTACAACGGGAAGGACAACATGACGCACCTAAACGAATTCATCTGAATAAGAGTGACATCCAAGGTAAGAAACTCAGCGACTTCGTGTCTGCTAGAACGAAGGTTTTGTTCACTCTTCTAGGGCTTGAAGTCGAATTCTTGCGTGATAATCCAGAGATGTGGATCGAAAACCCTGAGTACCTACTGGCAGAAGCAGTGGCCAAAGATCTTCGAGTAGTGAATGACACTGCTGAAAGGGGAGTTGCATTGATGCAGGAATATAATAGACTCCTCAGCAAGAACGAAGAACAGACCCAGTTTGTCGTTCAAATTGTCCAAGAGCATCGGAAGAAGTACCCTGATTCCAAGAAGGATACCATTCTCAAAGGCATATCAGACTCATCTTGCAACCTTTAAATAAGGGTTGTGTTGTGCTAACTTTTCAGTTCAATTTCTTATCACCTTTAATTTTAATAAAAGTATTTTTTGTTGTTTAAAAATCTTGTATTAATTGAATGAAATAAATAAAAAAAAATGATGGGGCTTTGCAAACGATATGGGGATCTAATAAGCTAAATTTGATTATCTACAAAGTCGTGCCCAGCTCAAATCGCATTATTTTGAGTCCCATCGCCGCGGAACTGCATTGGGATGATGTTCCAGGGTAGCGGTCATACCCACTATATATGTAAAAATTATTAATTTTATACATCTAGTTCACAAAATGAAGTAAAATTTTAATAGCAACCAAGCTTATTGTTAGAAATATATTAATAAATACTAATTGTACAACTTTTTATATTAAATGAATACTGGATTTGAGTGTGAGTGAATCCGGAATGTATTATAAAAGGCAACTACAGAGTTAGGATGCTTAAAATTTCGGACAGCTTGAGCACACGTTAAATATTGTCCAAACGCTATAAAATTGTGCATGAAAAATTTTCCCAATAGGAAGCATCTAATGAAGGAGTGAGAAAGAAAAAAATAAAAAGTGACAAAATAAGGGCCACCCTAATGGGCATGTTACGACCGAGCAGTATTCCAATGTGGGTATGATCAGTGTTTTCAGTAGAGGAATCATTATATTCCTATCCCTTCGTTTAAAGGTTCTCAGTATCTGTCCAGTTATTCTCTTTGGTCTGTTTACTGCTATCTTATTTTGTGTTTCAAATTTCGCATCGTCAGTCATTACAGCCCCTAAATCTTTTGCTTTAGAATTTCTCTGAATTTCCTGTCTATTTGGGTATAGTATTCCATGGATTTTAGGTCCTCCCTTTTTCCGTACCGTAACAGTTACAATTTTTCAGTGTTAAACTTCATATTGTTACCTTCCGTCCACTTGTAGATTCTGTTCATGTCTGTTTGTAGAGATCCTATATCCTCTGGGTTTCTTATTTTTCTATTGATATATATATATATATATATATATATATATATATATATATATATATATATATATATATATATGACTTTTTGGAAACTCAGAAAAATTCAATGATAACCAACAAGGGTTTCGATCAGGCAGATCATGCCTATCACAACTAATGGAACACTACAACAACATTATTGATTCACTTGAAAGTAATGAAAACTATGATGTACTATACACAGACTTGCTAAAGCGTTCGACAAGTGTGACCACGGAATCATAATACATAAACTGAAATATATGGGAATAACAGGAAAAGTAGGGAAATGGATATATAATTTCCTTAGTGAGCGGAGGCAAGTCGTTACAGTACAAGGAGTATCTTCATCAGAATCAGAGGTCCTAAGCTCAGTACCACAAGGAACAGTATTAGCTCCACTACTCTTCATAATCATGCTAACTGACATAGATGAGGACGTTACCAGAGACAGCACAGTAACATCCTTTGCGGATGACACAAAGATCAGTAGAAAAATAAGAAACCCAGAAGACATAGGATCTCTACAAACCGACATAAACAAAATCTACAAGTGGACTGAAGACAACAATATGAAGTTTAACACCGAGAAATTTCAGCTATTACGGTACGGAAAAAGAGACGACCTAAAATCCATGGAATATTATACCCCAAATGGACAGGAAATTCAGAGAAATTCCAGAGCAAAAGATTTAAGGGTTGTAATGACAGATGATGCGAAATTTGAAACACAAAATAAGATAGCAGTAAACAGAGAAAAGAGAATAACGGGTCAGATATTGAGAACCTTTAAACGAAGGGATAGGAATGTAATGATTCCTCTACTGAAAACCCTGATCATACCCAAATTAGAATACTGCTCGGTCCTAACTTCCCCATATAAAAAAGAAGACATTAGACAGCTGGAGGGGATCCACAGAAGCTTCACAGCCAAGATCAATGGGTGCAAAGAACTAAATTACTGGGAAAGGTTACGAGAACTAGACCTATATTAACTGGAAAGGAGAAGAGAGAGATACACCATTATTTACACTTGGAAAATAATGGAGAAACTAGTCCCTAATCTTACTCTGAATCCATAACTCCCCAAACAACGATGGAAAGTAGAAGCGGTAGATTGTGTCGTATTCCCAAATTGAAGGCGAGACAGGGAACATCCTTAACCCTGAAAGAAAATAGTTTTGTAGTGAGAGGACCAAAACTGTTTAATCAGTTGCCCAAAGACCTAAGAAACACGAAGGGAGTTGCAGTGGAAATCTTCAAAAGAAGACTAGACGCCTGGCTCAGAACAATCCCCGATGAGCCGGGCGTACCTGGCTATGTGAGGTGGAGAGCGCAAGAATCCAACTCACTACTTCACCAGGCCAACTCGAGAGGAGGGGCGACAAGCTTGACCTTCGCGAAATGAGAAATCATCGCGCGGAACCTTTGTAAGGTTGTAAGGTAGGGTATATATATATATATATACTCTCTTTTTTTCTACTAATATATATGTATATTTTAACCCTTATTTCATACCCTTGGTATAAATTACCATTGTTTATGAAATAAGAGTAAAAATGAAATAAATGCCCTTTGAAATAAAGGAAAAGAGGAAAAAAAACAAAATAATACAGGGTATCGATAAATTATCTTTACAATTTCAATTAAAATTGAATTGAAATTGTAACGATAATTTATCAATACCCTGTATTATTTTGTTATTTTAACCTTTTTTTCTTTATTTCTTGCTGGGATATTTTGTTAGTCTAAAATCCAAACAAACTTTGTTTTAATAAAATAGAATATTTTTAGTCTACTATTGTCTATTATAGTACAGGGTGTTCATAAAGATAATTCATGAACACCCTGTACTATAATAGACAATAGTAGACTAAAGAAATTCTATTTTATTTAAACAAAGTTTGTTTGGATTTTAGACTAGCAAAAATCCCAGCAAGAAATAAGACGTTCAGTAAACGTCATAAACACTTTATTGGCGTTCTATAAACGGTTATAACGTTTACTAAACGTTTTAGTGATGTTTTGTAAATGCTTACAACGTTTAATAAACGTTTCATTAACGTTTAATAAGTTTTATTGACGTTTTCTAAACGTTTTATTGGTTTTATAAACGTTTTAGTGATATTTTATAAACGTTTTAGTGAAGTATTACTAAATGTTTCATTGACGTTCTCTAAACGTTTTATTGGCGTTCTATAAACGTTTTATTGGCGTTCTATAAACGTTTTATTGGCGTCCTATAAAAGTTTTACTGACGTATTACTAAACGTTTCATTGACGTTCTCAACGTTTTATTGGCGTTCTATAAAAGTTTTACTGACGTATTACTAAACGTTTCGTTGACGTTCTCTAAACGTTTTATTGGCGTTCTATAAACGTTTTATTGGCGTTCTATAAACGTTTTATTGGCGGTCTATAAAAGTTTTACTGACGTATTCCTAAACTTTTCATTGACGTTCTCTAAACGTTTTATTGGCGTTCTATAAACGTTTATTGGCATTCTATAAACATCTATAACGTTTAATAAACGTCCTATTTCTTTCTGGGTAATTAATCATTTTGAAATATCATCCATGAAATCAAACCCAATTTCAAATAAATTGAGTTTATATTTGTTTAATCTCAACCAAATTTATTTTCAACGTAATCCCATTTATTTAGTTCAATCAATAATTTGTTCAATTTAGTTTATTGAACAAAATTCAACTAAATTTGATCAACAATAATGTAGTTCAATTCAGTTTAATCAACAATAGTTCAATATACAATATCCGATACAAACTCTTACAAAAAAAACATATCAAGGGGATGATATAAAGTCCTAGGAATTGAATTAATAGGTTTGATTTTTCTTTCTAGACATTCTTCAATTCATCGATGGGATTTCCATTCATTGCTCAGAGTTCTTTTTGATCAGTTGGAAAATTCGGTGAAGTAGGAAGGCATTCAAGGTTTTCACTGAAATTGGATCTCGTTTAAGGGAGATTAGAGAGAGACATTATTTAGCGCCATTTATATGAAATATTATTAAAAACATTTACGTTTATAGAGGCCTTATTTTTTATTAATTATTAATTAATGTGTGTGTGTGTGTGTGTGTGTGTGTGTGTGTATATATATATATATATATATATATATATATATATATATGGGGTGAATTTCACAATTAAACACGTGAAATGAATGAATGATACAAACCCACAAGGAAAAAGGAAAAAGATTCCAAGGCCTTTCGTGTATACATTCCCGCACTGTTATTGAAATTATTTTTAAGATGGATAAATGCACATTCTAGAATATTCCTTTCAATTATATCTGTTTTTAACGAGCGCTTTAGAACTATCCCACTTGATACTATGATTACATCTATACATATGGTTAAACAATGCATTAGAATTATTTGCTAATAATTTCGATAACAGTGCGGGAATGTATAAAATTGACAATATCCTGTTAAAATACCTTTCGCCTCTTATTAACTCTTGTTAATCATGTGCTAATCTCTTTGTTTTTCTGTCCCGTTGTACTGTACATATGTATATATTTTTGTCATCTCGCCTTCTCCCTTCATTCCCTGACGGGGTGTACTTCTGAATACACGAAAGACCTTGGAATCTTTTTTGTTCTTCCTTGTGGATTTGCATTAAATATATATATATATATATATATATATATATATATATATATATATATATATATTATTATAATATATATATATATATATATATAAAAGGTATATTTGTGAGAGTTTGGTCCGTATTTGTTATATTAACAGTATAAATTACACAAAAATACAACCTTTTTTTCCCGATAAAATGGAGCTCATAATATTTTTTGGAATTTTCCTCATTTCTAACGTCAAATTCATCTCTCCCATTTTGAGATTTTATTCTTTCAAGCAAAGATAAGCTGCAGACAGGCAAAGTTAAAAGAAAATGATTGGAGGGCATTCTTGTCTTGCTTATAAGAAATTCATTCTGTTTTTCTTTTTTGGAGAGGGGGGGGGGTCCTCTACACGTTACGTAAATCTTTATTCTAATGCCTAGACATAAGTCAGGGAAGCCTAATGGATACCTCGCTGGAATATGTAAATCTGAAGATTGTGTGAGCTGAAAGCCAGACTTTTAAAAGAATAACTTTCCTTCATATCTTCCTTGGTGATGTCCTGGCTGGGAATTCGTGTTAAACGGTAGGATTCCCCCCCCCCCCTTGCGATATGACCCAAGCATTGCTGCAAAGGAGGCCACATCGAAACATTCCTTCCCCTTGGATCAATGACGTTAAGTGACGTTAACTTTTGAAGATATTTCAGCGGTCAAAATTTCAAAAGTTATGACAACTTTCAAATTGGTAAAACGCTTGACTGCAGTTTCTGGCGATTTTTATTTTTGTCGCTTATCCACTTCTTCCTAGGAGATCCTCATATACAGTGTTTCCACAAATTCATGTTGAGGAGTAAGGTACATCAAATTAATTAAAAAGGTACCATTCTACTTACTGCTTATTTTGGAAAGCTTCTGTAAATTGTAGCCAGTGTGCAATCTTTTTTTTTGGGTGGGGGTGGGGGTGTTGGAGTGGGGGAGTGGGGGAGGGAATTGAAGGTACGCTGTTCTTCGCAATTTATTCATATTTGTTGTATATTATATGGAGGGACTTTAAGATTTTTTTCACAGTTACATGCTAAAAAGTAACGTACAATTTCGGAAAAAAGTTCGCCTAGAAACAGTTTCTAAAGAACATAAAAATTACTACTATATATATATACAGTATATATATACCTTTTTTTTATTGGGGTTGTTTAACCTCCTTCGCAACATCTAAGGTCATATGACGGAGGGGACCTACAGCTTTACGTGGGATCCGAACCACGGGTCGCTACATAATCTGGGTGCGGAGGACGGTCTCCCATCCAACTACTACCCAGACCCAATGTCGCTTAACTTCGCTGATCTCCGGGAAGCGTGTTACGACATTGGCCACGACGTAGCCTATATATATATATATATACCTCGTTAACCTCGTTTAGGTTCCGTGCGCTGGTCTCTCTTCACACGAAGGTCAAGCTGGTGGCTTGGCCTCTAGTCCTGGCGTGGTGGAGGAGCGAGTTGCTCTCTTGCGCTCACCACTGCACATAGCCAAATACACCCGGCTCATCTGGTACCGTCTTGAGCCAGGCATCTAGCCTTCTCTTGAAGTCTTCAACTTTGACCCCTATAACGTTTCTGAGGGCCTTTGGAAGATGGTTAAAAAGTCTTGGCCCCCTGACAACCAAGCTATTTTCCTTCAGTGTTGAGGAGGTCCCTTGTCGGGCCTTTAATTTGGGAACACTACACATTCTGCCTTTCCTATTTTCCAGCGTTGTTTGGATGGTAATTGGGTTTACTGTGAGGTTTGGTACCAGTTTTTCGATCATTTTCCATATGTAGATTATGGTGTACCTCTCTCTTCTTCTTTCCAGGGAGTACAGATTTTGTTTACTAGTCTTTCCCAGTAGTTGAGTTCTTTGCAGCCATCAATCTTGGCTGTAAAATGTCTCTGCGTTTCTTCTAGTTTATTAATTTCTTCCTTTTTATATGGGGACGTCAAAATTGAGCAGTATTCAAGTTTTGATATGATCAGTGTTCTCAGCAGAGGAATCATTACCGTCTTGTCCCTCCTTTTGAACGTTCTTAGTACCTGTCCCGCGACACTTTTTGCTTTGTTTATTGCTATCTGATTTTGTGTCTCGAATTTGGCATCATCGGTCATTATTACCTACAAGTCGACCGCTTTCGTGCTTCTTTGAATTTCCTCTCTATCTGGAGCATAATATGCAATCTGATCAAATTCCTCATTTCTACCATATCTCAAGAGCTGAAATTTCTCGGTTAAATGTCATATTGTTATCTTCTGACCATGTGTACATTTTATTTGTGTCCATCTGCAAGGCCTCCGCTTCATTTGCATCGCTGATATATATATATATATATATATATATATATATATATATATATATATATATATAATATATATAAAACAGAATATTAGTAATTTGTAAATGTGTGTAGTTTTCAGAAACTTTGCTTCTAGGAGAACATTTTGCCAAAAAACTGTACATTAAATTGCAAAAGTACCATCCTAATTATCCCATATTCGTAAAATATTTGTAATTTGTGATAAGCAAACAAACTTTTTTTTTTAATTGAAGATACGCTTTCCCGCGATTTAAGCAAATATATCACACAAACTTTTTCTAATTTCTTAAATGCGAGTTTAGAGATTGCAATATTTACTGTATTCTCAAAACTTTACTGCACACGCGTGTGTCCGTTCAGTGAACCCGTTCTAAACGGCTTCTCTTTCGTATTTAACGTTCATCATAAAAAAAAAGTTTTTTAAATATGTTTGAAATGAGTTTCTGGCACAGTATTTGACGCCAAGTTGTCGTATTTTGATTAATAAAAATTTCGCAATGTAGCTTTCTGAAGAGAATTGAAATATGTTTGTGGCATTTAATAGTTTCAAACTTAATCTAGCTTCACAATGATAGTGATAAAGTTTTGGAGAAAGTCGTGATGAAATTTAATATGCTTGATGTTCTCATGCTACTGAACGTGGGAAATTGACAAACACTTCACCAAAGTTGGTAAAATGTTGAATGTTTGTGGATGAGACTCTCTTTTTATGCAGTACAAATATTTAGCTTTAATTTTTGAAAAAGAAATGTTGTGTGAAGTCTACTTGTTAGTCTATTCCGTACTTCTTTTGTTTCAGTTGTCTGTCTTCATTTTGTATATTTACAGTATATTTCTCTCTCTCTCTCTCTCTCTCTCTCTCTCTCTCTCTCTCTCTCTTTCAAGTAGGTGATATAAAATCAGCACAAATAGACAGGGTAATTCAAAAAATGTTAACACTTATACATGGTTTTAGTTTTTATTTCTAATTTATTTGTAAACATTTTTTGTGATGTAAACAGTGCTTTATACAGTCTCTACTTGCTGTTCACGGATATCTACGTATGTATGAAAGCGGTGAAACGTTGCTTCCAGAGCCCTAAGGCACATCTCTGGTGGTATTGATTGGATGACATCTGTAATTCTTTCTCATATAAGTGTTAGCATTTTTTGGAATCACCCTGTATTATTAGTTAGGTTATACAACGGTACTCTCTCGTATGCAATTTCTATGTGTGGATAGCGTAATTGTAGAGATAGTTTATATATTCTCCTCCCTTTTCCTCTAAAATTTCCTTAGCTACTTTTCCCCTGTCAAGGTATTTTCTTCAACCTTTTACCGTACCCGCCATGGGAGGAGGGAGCGAAGGGTGGGAAGAGAGCCTTATGCTTTTTCATCCACTTTTCCGCTACTTATAGAATAGTTAAAAAATAAACTAATTTAATAACTGAAACCTCCCCGACTGCCCTGAAAGGTTTTTGAGCCTCTCTCTCTCTCTCTCTCTCTCTCTCTCTCTCTCTCTCTCTCTCTCTCTCTCTCTCCAATATTATATGTTCCAATTCTTCGCAAATTCACATCTACGAGAAATTCCATCGTTCAAAGTCTGTACGTATATACAGTAAAAAAGAAAAAAGAAAAAAATAAGTTTCCATAAGCCACTTAGTTCTAAACGCGAGGAAAATGCATAACTTTTCAACTTGTAATTGAATTTTAGGTTCAATTCAATGTCTGTTGAAAGCTTATTTATGTCGAAAAGTTTACAAATTGAAATATATAATAAGCTGAGAAAAAAATACCTTTTCAATAGAAAGTTTTAAAATAAAATATTTCAAATTGAAAAAATAAAGTGAAAATTTTGTTTGAAGGAGCCATATTGAAATATTACTTTGTTCATTTGTAGGTTTAAGTGTGTAAACTTACTTCCACTTGTTTCCTAATATACAAACATATATACAGTATATATATATGTGTGTGTGTGTGTGTATATATAATATATATGTATATATATATATATATATTGTGTGTGTGTGTGTATACAGCGACGTAGACAGGGAGGCTACGATGTCTTCAGCCCCCCCTCCCCAGGAAATAAAATCATAGGTTTGATATTTCTATGCATTTTTTAAAAGTTATAAGTAAATTATATGTAAGTACGCATTCCCAAGTACCTTCAGCGGATGTTTCAGTATTGTAATACATATAGGAATGTGTTTTTACTCATTTACACACTTTTAATATATATATATAGGATCTTTTCCGTTTGACTGCCGCCATTGAAACATAATTAAACTTTTTGTATTTTGTATTTTAACTGAAATGTCTTGATGATACAAAATAAGTTACTTTATAAAAAAGCTTTTCTTAATTTTCCCTTATAATGACTTATATTTATAAGTTAAACTTCCTTATTTGGATCACCTGAAGGTCAGTGCCCCCAGCCTTCTTTACTTAGCCTTATAAGGCTAACTAACGAAAATATCACGACCTAACCTAACCAATCGTTAGGTCAACTGTACGACCTTGACGATTGGTTAGGTTAGGTCGTGATATTTTTGTTAGTTAGCCTTATAAAGCTAACTAAAGAAGGCTGGAGGCCCTGATCTTCAGGTGATCCCCTTATTTTTCTGAGTACACGATTAAAACTTAAAATTAAGCATGGATCTTGAAAGTAATTAAAATTGTTTATAAGAAACAAAATTTGAAGGGGAAATTAAGAAAAGCTTCTTTATAAAGTAACTTATTTTGTATCATCAAGACATTTCAGTTAAAATACAAAAAGTTTAATTATGTTTCAATGGCGGCAGTCAAACGGAAAAGATCATATATATATATATATGATGCAAATCCACAAGGAAAAAGAAAAATGATTAGATGGAATCATTTTTCTTTTTCCTTGTGGGTTTGCGTCATTCATTCATTTCACGTGTTTAATTGATTGTGAAATTCATCCCGAAATTTTGGCTACGCCCCCGTAATATATAGTGTACGAGTATGTTTGCTTCTGCATTCGACAGATGATTTGGTTGTGTTGGTCATTTGAGATTTTTCAAATTCCTGTTATTTCGATCGACGATGTTCCGTCATATCGCGTAGATGTAATCGAAGTGGTTAGTGCACATCGACAGCTTTAACCCATTTGACACTACAGTGACGTACCGTGTACACCATATTTCCGGCAGACTATATTTAGTGACGCCGCAGCCAAAGGGTTAATCCAGTTAATCCGAAGTTAATCCGCAGTTAATCTGCTCATGTTAGCGTCAGTAGCTCAGTGGAAAAAACACGGTTTCCCTGTAAACGAGGTGAAAACACCGACGTCGTGGGTTCGAATACCGATGATGCTGGCAATAATACAGAGGTAAAACCATGGGACACGTGGTATTTGAGATTTTTTATGCAGGAAGGAGGGGCCAAGGGTGAACGCCCGCAGAAACGTCCCCATACCCCATTCCATAGAAGAAGAAGATACCCAAAATCAAGGTCCAAAGTTTTCAAGATGTCCAGACACTTTGCGTTTGAAAAATTAACAACCAAACAATATACATATATATACAGGGTGTTTCACAACAGATCTGCCATATTTTAGGGGGTGATTTAGGGGGGTGATATCGAGTAAAAAAGTTAATACAACATAGGTGCTATTTTGAACCGTTGCGGAGCTACGGACGTTTTAAGGTGTACGGGAAAAAATAAGCGAGAGTACTAATCTGATATATTTATTGCTACATTTTATGAGATACACCTTATAAATGTGCAAGATGTCCGCCTCGGTTTTCAATGACCAGCCTTGCTCGTTCCAAACAAGAGTCCACTGCCCATTGAATCATTATTTCAGGGTGTTCTCGTATGTAAGCAGCGACATCCATAATCCGACGCATGAGTTTCTCTCTCGTTTGTACATAAAAGGAAATCTAACGGGGTTAGAACCAACTGAAAGAAAAACTGAGGATTAGTAGCGATAATTTCGTTAAACGAAACTACCACCAGTGCTGCCATCTACCGAACTATACACAAGTAAGGATTTGTTATTTGCACATCTTAAAACATCCGTAGCTCCGCAACGGTTGGAAGTAGCACCTATGTTGTATTAACTTTTTTACTCGACTGCATTCCAAATTATTAAGCAGATTACATTTTCTCCAATGTTTTCAAAAGTTTTTCCTCGATTTCAATGAAATTTGTAGCAAATAATCACTATATATAGCAGCATTGATGGTATTCATTTCGATAAAATATTTTAATAATTAAAATAATTATCTCATTTTAGTGAAAAATATGTAAATTATTGTGTTCCGAATTATTAAGCAAGTATTCTATTTACGGATCTAAATGGTGAAAATGGGTAAGAAGAAGGATTTAACATTAACTGAGAAAAGAAAAATAGTCAAGTAACTCGCTGAAAATATAAAATCTATTGAAATTGCGAAGCAGTTTGGCAGAGCTTATCGAACTGTAAACAAGTTTGTAGCGGAGGTACCAAACTGAGGCAGCGAAGTGATAAAGGAGCTATAAGAAAAGTGACAAGGCGGCAGATATCTGTAATCAAGCGCAAATTGCAAAGCGTCCATTGTCCTCAAGTAAAGAGGTTTTTGAGCAGGCTGGCATACATAATGTACCAAGAACATCTCGATGTGGAATCCTCCAAACAATTGGCAAGACGTGTAAACCTACGATTCAGTCACCATTAACACCCAGGTACAAGAAGCAGCGTGTTGAATGGGCGCGTCAGTACGTGAAAACAGATTTTAATACTGTATTGTTCACCGGTGAATGAAAAGCAACCCTTGAGGGACTTGATGTTTGGTCAAGAAGATGGATTGCTGAGAGCCAATTTCTACCATCGAGATTAAGACGCCAACAAGGTGGAGGTAGTGTCATGTTTTGGGCAGGATTGATAGGCAATAAAGTAGCTGTCCCATACAGAGTGCCTGATGGTGTAAAAATGAATGCCCAGTCTTACACAAACTTTCTAAAAGAAAACCTCATTCCATGGTAGAGATTGACCCTTAGCAATCCATCTTCTTGGCCAACCGTCAGACCCCTCAAGGGTTGCTCTTCATTCATCGGTTAACAATACAGTATTAAAATCTGTTTTCACGTACTGACGCGCCCATTCAACACGCTGCTTCTTGTACCTGGTGTTAATGGTGACTGAATCGTAGGTTTACACGTCTTGCCAATTGTTTGGAGGATTGCACATCAGGATGTTCTTGGTACATTATGTATGCCAGCCTGCTCAAAAACCTCTGTACTTGAGGACAATGGATGCATTGCAATTTTCGCTTGATTACAGATATCTGCCGCCTTGTCACTTTTCTTATAGCTCCTTTATCACTTCGCTGCCTCAGTTTGGTACCCTCCGCTACAAACTTGTTTACAGTTCGATAAGCTCTGCCAAACTGCTTCGCAATTTCAATAGATTTTATATTTTCAGCGAGTAACTTGACTATTTTTCTTTTCTCAGTTAATGTTAAATCCTTCTTCTTACCCATTTTCACCATTTAGATCCGTAAATAGAATACTTGCTTAATAATTCGGAACACAATATTTTACATATTTTTCAATAAAATGAGATAATTATTTTAATTATCAAAATATTTTATCGAAATGAATACCATCAATGCTGCTATATATAGTGATTATTTTCTACAAATTTCATTGAAATCGGGGAAAAACGTTTGAAAACATTGGAGAAAATGTAATCTGTTTAATAATTTGGAACGCAGTATGTGTGTGTGTGTGTGTGTGTATATATATATATTTGTATATAAAGGGGTGTTCTTAGGGAACCGGCATTTAAGAATACAAAACGATGATCAACGTCCACGTCAACATTATGAAAATTTGATATCAGACGTTTCGGAAGTCAAACTCCCATCATCAATGGTATGTTTAATTTGTAAGCAGAACTATATATATATATATATACAGGGTGGGCGGAAAGTAGCTCCCTATTTTGGATTGGTAAAAAAATACGTATATTATCCATTTATTTCAGAAGAAATAATATGAAAAGGTAGGCATACATGGTAGGTTTTCTCTAAAATTCAATGTGGGCTCCAACTCTTTCCACCAGCTTCTGGAGCCGCCCAGGAATGGCGTCCACTGACTTTAGCAGGAACTCCGGCGGGATGGAGGACATGACTTCCCGAATTCGGTCCTCCAGTTCTTCCAATGTCCTCGGTTTGGTGCGGTAGACTTCTTCCTTTACCCACCCCCAAAGAAAGAAGTCGCACGGTTACCGCTGAAAAACGGCAGAATCGGTTCAGTGTAATGGTGTGGTGTGGTATGACCTCAGATCAGGTTGTGGGCCCGTTCCTTCTGCGCAACACCATGAATGCTGAGCGGTACCTTGCTATGTTGCGAAACGAGGTCTGGCCGGTTGTCAGCACATGGGAGAACATCGACGATCTGATATTTATGCAAGATGGCGCCCCTCCGCACTTCGCTCTTGTTGTCCGTGAGTGGCTGGATGCCCACTTCCCTGGGCGTTGGATGGGTCGTCGTGGTCCACATCAATGGCCAGCCAGGAGCCCCGACTTGACACCGTGCGACTTCTTTCTTTGGGGGTGGGTAAAGGAAGAAGTCTACCGCACAAACCGAGGACATTGGAAGAACTGGAGGACCGAATTCGGGAAGTCATGTCCTCCATCCCGCCGGAGTTCCTGCGAAAGTCAGTGGACGCCATTCCTGGGCGGCTCCAGAAGCTGGTGGAAAGAGTTGGAGCTCACATTGAATTTTAGAGAAAACCTACCATGTATGCCTACCTTTTCATATTATTTCTTCTGAAATAAATGGATAATATACGTATTTTTTTACCAATCCAAAATAGGGAGCTACTTTCCGCCCACCCTGTATATATATATATATATATATATCAAAGCTATTGACTTCTCCTTAGGGAACCGGAGCTTACAGATGAAAAGAAGGATCAACACAACGGCAAACATTTTCATTTATTTGTACATCAGACGTTTCGACAAATCTTTTGTCATCATCAGTGAGTTAAGTCTTAAAACCTTAAAACAAAATTGAAAAGTGAAAGTTACATCAATACAATATTAAGACCATTAAAATTAAAACCTTAAAGCAAAATGAAAATTGCATCAATACAAAATTAAAACATTTAAATTTCATCACTATAAAAACTAAAATTAAATTAAATTTCATCACTATAAAAACTAAAATTAAATTACCTCAATAGGTAAATACACAATGTTTACATCCACCTCCATACTTGGCAAAGTCTAAGAGACCACTAGGTGGTCAGGGGATTAGAAAGGGTATATCTGTGAAACACAGTTGGTTGTCAAAAGAGTCTTAATTGTAGGATGAGCTATTATTATTAAGGGAGGGTTTGTTTCTATAGATGTACAAAGATTCTAAAATTCGGAGTTCTGTAAGGTTATTGGATCTAGTTAAAATTTCAAACTGAGTTTTGTGAAGGGGATGGTCGTTTTCATTACTGTGGTTTCTAATTGCGGATTGTGGAGGGCTACTGAGGGGACGGTTGGTACGGACTGACAAGCCCAAATGTTGAGAAAGGCGCACCTCCAGTTGGAGTTGAGTGCTGCCAATATACGCAGCCTTACAGCTGTCGCACGTGTATTTGTAAACAACATTGGGGCATACAGTTTTGGGGAATTCATCTTTGAACTTTAAAAAATTTGATAATTTAAGTGGGTTGACGAAGGCGAATCTAAAATTTATTTGGGGATAACTAGACTTGAGTAGTTTGGACAATTCACCTCGAATACGCAATGATAAATAACCATAAAAAGGTAATTTAATATATCTGGTTTCTTTTTGTACTGTAGTTACGGGGAGTTGTTTACAAATACACGTGCGACAGCTGTAAGGCTGCGTATATTGGCAGCACTCAACTCCAACTGGAGGTGCGCCTTTCTCAACATTTGGGCTTGTCAGTCCGTACCAACCGTCCCCTCAGTAGCCCTCCACAATCCGCAATTAGAAACCACAGTAATGAAAACGACCATCCCCTTCACAAAACTCAGTTTGAAATTTTAACTAGATCCAATAACCTTACAGAACTCCGAATTTTAGAATCTTTGTACATCTATAGAAACAAACCCTCCCTTAATAATAATAGCTCATCCTACAAATTAAGACTCTTTTGACAACCAACTGTGTTTCACAGATATACCCTTTCTAATCCCCTGACCACCTAGTGGTCTCTTAGACTTTGCCAAGTATGGAGGTGGATGTAAACATTGTGTATTTACCTATTGAGGTAATTTAATTTTAGTTTTTATAGTGATGAAATTTAATTTAATTTTAGTTTTTTAGTGATGAAATTTAAATGTTTTAATTTTGTATTGATGCAATTTTCATTTTGCTTTAAGGTTTTAATTTTAATGGTCTTAATATTGTATTGATGTAACTTTCACTTTTCAATTTTGTTTTAAGGTTTTAAGACTTAACTCACTGATGATGACAAAAGATTTGTCGAAACGTCTGATGTACAAATAAATGAAAATGTTTGCCGTTGTGTTGATCCTTCTTTTCATATATATATATATATATACTGTGTGTGTGTATATATATATATATATATATATATATATATATATATATATATATATATATATATATATATATATATATATATATATATATAAGGACTATAATTCTCAGGTCTGTTTCATTTTGCAAAGTGGATATACACTAATAAATTTTAAAAACTTTTTCTAAATTCTAAAAACAGTTTATTTCAATTTATATTTTTTAAAATATGAAATTTTTGTAGCAAAAACGAAACTCGTTTTGATTTCAATTGTAGAACCTTAAAATTCAGACGGAAAAAAAATACAGTATATTTTTTTCCAGTATATAACGTTTACTTCCGCTTCAGCATAAGCTATTTCATCGTAGATGACGCCGAGTATATCTGGCAGAAAGTTATTTTGTATGCAGGAAGGTCGGGTAAAAATGCCCGTAAAAATGCGGCCCCCCCCCATCCATCGCCCATAGAAAGAGAAAAAGAGAGCCAAAATATAAATATTATTCTTAATTTTTTTTTTTTTTAATTTTGGAAAGATTTGTGTAGTGCGTAAGATGCGTGTATGTGTAGCGAGGGAAAGAGGGGGAAGTGAGGGTGTTTGAGAGCATGCTGGACTGCTCACACGGTAGATGAGACACGGAAGAGCCTTGCCCAAACTTCAACAAGCTTCAACTTTTAAAACTAAAATAAAAGCCCGACAATCTTTTGTCGAAATAATTTTGGAAAAGACGAAATTCAATGAAAATCGATGAATCAATGATACCCATTGACGAATGCCAATTGGTATGTCGAAATGTTATCGAAACGCCGAAATGGACATCAGCTTTTGAAAGTTAAATCAAGACGTGAGAATTACATTATATTGGTTATGAACCAATATTTTAAATAATAGATTTAGGCAGAAATTATTTTACGTTTGTTTAACGTACGCTAATCTAACCAATCACTGATGCAAAAGTCTTGAAATCGGAAACATATATATATAGGGTGTCCCAAAAATCCTGCCCCATAATATACAACATGATATAAACCTCCAGGGCAGCAGCACTTCTGAAATACCGTGTGTGTGTGTGTATATATATATATATTATATAGTGTGTGTGTGTGTGTGTGTGTGTGTGTTTTATATATATACTGTACCTCCTAATTATAGGCTTACTTTGAAAATAACAAAACTTTTCGGGGGTTCCTGGGTGGGTGGGGGAATGATATAGTGGCCATAATTCTCCAAACTTTACGACGATAAATCTAGGTTTTTCCAAGAAAGTAATGCAGCATTTTTAAGCCTACCTACAAAATATGGTTTAATTCATGGTAACATTTTCTTTCTTTACTTCAGAATTTCGCATTTCGTCTTGTTTTTGTTTCAGCGAATTGGGTCTGTAACCCTGTTTTGACTAGTTCTATCATTCTGGATTTTTTATTCTCTCTCTCTCTCTCTCTCTCTCTCTTAAACAAACCAGTACGAAAATGTAAAAATCTGAATATTAACTGACGCTTATGGCTATTCTTTTTTTCTTTGTGGTTTTAACTTTTATTTCTCTCCAGTAAAGTCGATATATATATATATATATATATATATATATATATTATATATATATATATATATTATATATACTGACAAGCATCAGCACGGATGGGTTTTGTATGAAGTAAAGATGCTCCAACGAGGATTCGAAGCCGGTACCTCCTGAATATGAGTCGCTAGCGCGCTATTATCACACTATGATGAGATAAAAGATAACACAACCTGTCATATAAAAAAGACCAATGAAACAACGCGACTACTGATGGGACAATTTTTCAAGTGTGTGTGTGTGTGTGTGCGCGCGTGTAAAATTTAATTTTAGACTAATTTGAAAATATAAAGATTAAGCGTTTTGGGGGGGTAGGGAGAGGGGGTAGAGGAGTGGCTGGAAGTGATATACTGCATACAATTTCTTTCGAAGCTTTTAAGAAGACTCATCGAGATTTATTTCCAAGAAACTTAAGTGAAGTCTTAACGTATCTGGAAAATTGTTTCACGATAATGCCAAAACCATCAAGATTTTGAGTTTCGTATTCAAAGCCAACGAGTCAAAATCTTTGAAGCTGCAATAAAATGTGAATTTATCCTGAGCTTAAAGTAAATGTTACTTTTTCAATTGACTGAAAATTTTTCTGTTCAAAATCTTTTGCAAGAAGATGTTTACGGGTTATAAGGCGAGTGCAGATTGACTAGATATAGGTATGGTTTTGATAAGACTTTCCTCGCCTTTTTTTTAATACATTAAGAGGAGGACAGCCCGGCCTGAAGGACCTATTATTGTTCATTCACCTTGGGTGCTTATATCATCAGTCGAGAGAAGAAAGGTGCTTATATACATTAGTGTTGAACTCTGACAGACTGTTGTCATTTGGAAAATGCCCTCTGAAAAGGAGTTCCAAAGCGCAGTACCTTGGTTATGAAGAGCGAAAACAGTAGCTCTGATTTGTAGTATCTCTATAGTAACGGCTTGAACGCTACCAGAGGTTTATTTTAGCAATTAAACAAGAAATATCTCTTCACGTCCTTGACCTTCGCTTGTAGAATTAATTAGTGATTAAGGACAGAATGCCTCCTCATACCCTACTAACCCATATTTTCATTAAAGCTGGGTACTACAACTTTGCCATTATTTACAGTACAGGGTGTCCCAGAATTAACTATCTATTTCAATGAAATCGGACAAATTTTTTAAAAACACACTTTTATTTATGTTTATCATGTTTAATATGTGTTAAAAATGTATAAATTTCTAAATTTTTTTCATAATTTTATTTTCATAATTATTTCATAGTTTTTCATAGTTTTATTTTCATTCTCTTTCAGAACCCTATTAATAATGAATACACAAGAACGCATCTTTGTTGTAACATCCCGTATCAAAGGAATGCAATGTAATGAAATCAGAGAAAAATTTACAAGATTCCACAGAACCGGTCCTACAGACAAAGCGATTCGTGAACTTGTGAACAAATTTAAAAGAACTGGATCCGTACACGACGAGGTGGGAAGAGGACGCCCAAGGACAGCACGTAACAGTACCGAACAGGTACGACAATTGTTTGAGGGTGAACCAACAACTTCGGTTAGGGAGGCCGGTCGAAGACTCAACATATCCAAGACAACAGTTCATAGAATCTTGCGTTCGACACTGATGAAAAAGGCTCATCACATTCAAGTACTGCATGCCCTAAATGAAGAGGATTATCCAAATCGAGTAGCAAGGTGTGCAGAAATTGTGGATCAAATCGAAAATGAAAGTTTATTGGATAACATATTCAGTGATGAGGCGACTTTCCACACGTGTGGTAAAGTCAATCGACACAACTGTCGTATCTGGTCCAATGAAAGACCGTCTGAAGTCATAGAATGGCAAAGAGACTCTCCAAAAGTTAACGTGTGGCTTGGAATGACCAAATCCAAAATTTATGGCCCATTCTTCTTTGCGGAAGCAACTGTAACAGGTACCGTCTACCTTGATATGCTTCAGCAGTTTCTCGAACCACAGCTTCTTGATGATGGCATTCTTGATAATGTTGTGTTTCAACAAGATGGAGCATCATGTCATTATGCTCTAATTGTTCGAGAATACCTCAACAGACGCCTTCCGAATCGGTGGATTGGACGTGGAGGACTTCGACCTTGGCCTCCGCGTTCTCCGGATTTGGCACCCCTGGATTTCTTTGCATGGGGTTTCATAAAAACAAAGGTTTATCGCCAAAAGATCAATAGTTTAGCTGAACTTAAAGAACGCATCCAGTTGGCAGTGCGGGAGATAACACCTGAAATGCTTCAAAATGTGTTTCGCAGCGCTGAGGATAGATTTGAAATTTGCAGAGATACAGACGGTGCACATGTTGAAACTTCTCAATAAAGTTTTGACTTATGATTTATAAATCTATTTGTTTTTGTATCATAATTTAGTAATAAACACAAAATTATGTCAGTTTTTATTAAATTTGTCCGATTTCATTGAAATAGATAGTTAATTCTGGGACACCCTGTATAATAACCAACATTTATTTGGGAAGTTCATGTGAATATTTAATGTCATTTAATGTTGGACTTCATTCAAGTAGTTGGACCAACATTTTTTTCCAATTAACTGAAATATGTTAAACGTGTTCACACGTTAAACGTAATATGGACTTTACTGACAAAGTCAAAGGAAATCATTACCATAACTAATGAACGTAAGAATACTTCACATTTTGACAGTCTGTTTACAAAGGTCTTTATTAATGGTACACCAAAATTATTTACGTAAAAAAATGAGTTCTTGTTTCTCATATTTTGTATAAATTTTTAAAAGTAACCTTTTACTCTTTAACTGATAACTTCTTCACTTTCGGGAATTAGGAGTACAAAACTGTGTTTAGGATGTAGCATGTGCTCGAGTTTAGTCCGGTAATCTCTAATATATATATACATGGAGGTTCTGAAACTATTTCGTTACCTTCAGTGCCTTCTTTGAATCTGCCTTCTCAGTTCAAACACGTTTATAACTTTTTCTTTTTTTGACTTACGTGATTTGTTTTTTTAGACTTTTGGTCTTTTTTGTGTGTGAATTGAATAACTTGGATTCTTCTTTAAATTTTAAGTCAGGAAGGGAAAAATTGGATATTGGCCTTTTTAACAGGTCACCTGATTTACAAAAGAATGAAGCGTTGGCGCTATAGAAAAGCCTAAGTGTGTGTATATATATATATATATTCTTTCTAGGTTACGTATTTCAAAATACAGTCGACGCGAAAAACGGAAATCACGCATACAAACCGCCATTGTCTCAGCCTGTCTGAAAACGTACGCTATGCGAATTCATACTGAAAACCAACCTAAGTATGGTGTTAAGACCAAAAACTATACCATTACTATCGCTACGTCCTGATATTATAAACTCTGAAAAGATAAAATAGTTAGCGATTGTAACATAGATGCTTTTAAAAAGATATTAAAGCTAAGGACTCCAAGCTGCAATTGGTATCAGTGGAAGGTCAAAATTACGCAACCGATTGCTATAATTTTATTAAAAATATTAATTTATAGTGATTTTTATAGTGATTTATAGTGATTTATATAGTGATTTATAGTGATTTTTCCATACTTTTAAATGATCATTGCCGAAAAATTATGCCACGTTGAATTTAATACATATATATAAGCGTCACACTGTTGACACATTAAAATGCTAATACATAAAAGTTGACGAAGCAAAATCTATGCGATATGAGATATGCTATGTGAGCCCATCACTCCTTACGTGGAAAATTTATTTGTTATTGAGTTAATGAGACAACCAGCTCGGGCGGGCCGGGTAAGGGGACCATTATATATGGCTAGTAATTTATTTTTGGACACGAAATTTAAAATATATATTTTTTTTTAACTTCGTAATTTTAGACACTATGTTTCTAGGAGAAAGTTGGGATCTTTTCCGTTTGACTGCCGCCATTGAAACATAATTAAACTTTTTGTATTTTGTATTTTAACTGAAATGTCTTGATGATACAAAATAAGTTACTTTATAAAAAAGCTTTTCTTAATTTCCCCTTCAAATTTTGTTTCTTATAAACAATTTTAATTACTTTCAAGATCCATGCTTAATTTTTAAGTTTTAATCGTGTACTCAGAAAAATAAGGGGATCACCTGAAGATCAGGGCCTCCAGCCTTCTTTAGTTAGCTTTATAAGGCTAACTAACAAAAATATCACGACCTAACCTAACCAATCGTCAAGGTCGTACAGTTGACCTAACGATTGGTTAGGTTAGGTCGTGATATTTTCGTTAGTTAGACTTATAAGGCTAAGTAAAGAAGGCTGGGGGCACTCACCTCTTATGTTTCAATGGCGGCAGTCAAACGGAAAAGATCCGAAAGTTGGAACCAACGATGTGTATATACAGGGTGGCACAAAAGTCAGGAGTCTAAGGGTTATCATTGCATAGAAATTATAAACTTTTAACTAAAAAAAATAATCTTTATTTAAAAAAACAGTGGCGACCATAGAACGGAAAAATTCATTCGCTCCGACTCCTTTGGCTCCTAACTTTTGCGCCACCCTCTATATATATATATATGTTACGGCCTTTTTGCGAAATCGGCCGTTTTGCAAAAAGATCGGCCCTTTTGAAAAAGGGTCAAAAACCCGGCCTTTTTGCATAATGGCATTAAATGCCAGGCCACTTTGCAAACAGGCCGGCATATTGGCAATTTTGCAAAATGACTGGTAATGCTGCCGGCCATTTTGCGAAACGGCAGAACTTCACATTGATCTGGACAGTGAATGGCCGGTTAGGTCAACTGAATGCCCGGTTAGGTCAACTGAATCCCGATTAGGTTAACTGAATGCCAGGTTAGGTCAACTATCCGCCCTTGACGATTGGTTAGGTTAAGGCGTGATATTTTCGTTGTTTAACGTTGTTATTATCAAGTTTTTAAAAAAAAAATGTAAAAGGTGTGTTTTCTACCTCGTGGTGTACGGACGTTTTGTTTCCGCTCTGTGTCATATCGAAATAACTAGTGTTTATAAGTTCAGCATTTACTGCTGAACTTATAAACACTAGTTATTTCGATATGACACAGAGCGGAAACAAAACGTCCAGTGTGTGTGTGTGTGTGTGTGTGTGTGTGTGTGTGTGTTAAACATCAGTAACTTCGCGTTAATAATTTATTAAGTGAAAGCCGGTGGCATATAGCGCGTACAAAGAAAAAACTACATCAAGTGAAACATAATTTGAAAATAACTCGAACGGAAAATCAGCCCATGAGATTTTAAATTAGGCCTATACAGGGAAAGAAGGTCAGAGAAAATTCGAAAGAGCCATTAAACAGGAAGGTCAAGTTTACGAGACGAAATTTGAGAAGCGAGAAGGAAAAAGGCAAACTAAGGAAAGAATAAAGAATAAAGGAAAGAATAAGGGAATAAAGAAAGAATAAAGAATAATAAAGAATAAAGAAAGCAGAAAGGAAAGAATAAAGGAAAGAATGGCAAAAAATACGAAGTATGTAAACTGCGGTAAATTCAGAAAAGTGAATAGAGCTGGATTATGTTTAATGGAATGCGCTGCGCAACAGCTTTGCGATTGCAAAAATGAAGTGGACCAGGCCACGGGCTTAAAATGCATTCTGTGCAATACCTTTAAACACTACGAATGCATGAACTTAAATAGAAAAGACAAGAAAATGATAAGTAGAATAAATAACAAAATCATAGGCATTTACGGCTTCCTGTGCATCACATGCATGGAAAGAAACAAGAATATGGTACAAAGAGCAATGAATATGGGCAACACATGTTTATCGACAGATGACAAGGAAACAATAGGAAACGCTGACACAAACAAACACGAGAAAGAGAAAACACAATACAGGAGAACACGCTTCAGCAGGAACACGAGGCTCAGGACAACACAATACAGGAAAGCACGCTACAGCACGCTACGATACAGGGAGATGCAAAAGTAGCCTCAGAGAATGAAATATCCCCTGCCAAAGAGATAGACAAAAGGAACACAAATGAGAAAGAGCGGATACCAGGAATACAAAGGAGAAAGAGGAAAGTACCAAGAACACTAATGAAAACTCGTCGAAGACAGAAAGAACACTGAGTTGGAAAGTGGTGGCGAAACAGAAAAAAGCAATTGAATCATATAGGGATCGTAAGGAGATTAAACGACGGGTCATATGTGAATACTATAAAACAGAGTCGTGCAAATATGGTGCAAACTGCAGCAGGTACAGTCACCCCCAAAAATGCTTTGATATGATGAGGAATGGAAGATGCAGATATGGACAAAACTGCCACTTTTTCCACCCTCCTATGTGCAGACAGTCACTGACAGAGAGAAAATGCCTAAATATTGAGTGCCCATATGTTCACATAAAGGGTACCTAAAGAAGAAAACGGGGAAGAACACCCCCTATCCGTATTAGAAGTAACAACAGGAGCAAGGAAACAAATTTTTTAGAGGAAATGAGAACTATAAAAGCACAGCTTGCCCTGCTAACAAGAGAGGACAGGACTCCACAGGTATATTCCCCACACCAGTACATACATCACCGCTCTATCCAGCACCACCCACTGATAATACAACCACCGATATTACAACCACAGTGGTATCAAGTGCCGCAACCTAAATTCTCCCAAATGCAGCGGCCAAACCACCAAACAAGAACCGACATCGACCTGACAACGACCACTCTATAGGAAAACTGAACACGGAAATGAGAAACCCAATAAATGTTCTATACACAAATATTCAAGGCCTCTACACAGACTATGCAGGCTGCAAATTACAATACTTACAGAATTTAGCTACCGAATCCAGCATAGATATTATATGCCTAACAAAAAACACACTTGCATAAATGCGAAAAAGGCTGTGAAAACTGTATCAAGGATACTGAATTACCATTGCTGGATTACAACATACACAGAGCAGATAGAGTGGCTAGACGAAGGGGAGGGTGTTGCATCTAAGTCAAAAACACACACACACATGTGAAGTGAAGGTAAACAAATCAAACAGCACAGTTGAAGTTATTATATTAGAAGTAAAAGAACTGAACCTAACCATTATTAACATCTACAGACCACCAAACACCACAAAAAGTGGATTCCAATTTGCTACAAATGAAATAGAAAACATATTAAAATTACTTGAAACTCCAGCAACAAATATTCAAATTTTCGGAAATTTTAATTTCCCATTCATAACATGGAAGAAAAATGAAGAAGTTATATATGTCGAGAAATTTCATGGCAACATTGCAAAAGATGATAGAACCTAAGCAACAATGCTATTAGATATTATGGAACATTACGCCTTTATCCACGAAATCTGTGAAGCCACGAGAAAAGAGAACGTTTTGGATTTAATCTTGACAAATAACAACGAGATAATAATAAATAAAAATGTAACGCACACAAAGTTCTTTGACCATAACCTCATCGATATACAATTGAAGTTAGCACCCGAGGTCCGCAAACGCATCCCAGAGAGTCAGAAGGAATATTTGAAGGTTTAAACATAAATTCAAAGAAAGTAAATTGGGAAAACGTAAATAAAGATTTAAAGGAAGTAAATTGGGAATTGCTACTTCACGAGAAGACCACAAGAAATACTATGTATAATAGAAACTGAAACCAAACCTATAATACTGAAACATATTCCAGAGAGACAGGAAAGAAAACGTAGCAAGCTCGAGAGGAAAACCAGGACACTATTCAGGCAAGACAAACCGTCAAACATCTCCACACATGCAGAACTAATGCAAAAAACTCAAACTAGAGAGGAAACTTGACGAAATAGAACTGGACCTAAAGCAAACATTCATATATACGACAAACGAGGAGGAAAACAAGGTAGCAGAAAACAAAACAAAAATACTTCTACACGTTTGCGAAAAGGAAAATGCAGTGTAAGGGGAGTATTGGTCCGTTGATAGATGGGGAGGCCGAATACACTAATGACCCGAAAGAAATAAGTGAACTGCTTAGGGAACAATTTAACTCTGTGTTTAGCACCCCTTAAGTCCGAGATGGAAGCGGAAAACCCAGACGAATTTTTCGACATAGATACAGATCAACCCAGAACAAATTCCGGCACAAACCTATTAATGGATTCGAGTTCATGGAAGGAGATGTAATTACGGCCTTATCACAGATGCGAGAAAATTCAGCGCCAGGGCCAGACACATCAAGTGCCACGTTTCTGAAGAAATGCAAAGAGAGTATTGCAAACCGCTATACTTACTATGGAAGAAATCACTCGACACAGGACAAATTCCACTCCCCTTAAAGAACGCGAACATTGCCCCCCTATTTAAAGGTGGTAACAGAGCAATGCCCAAGAATTATCGGCCAGTGGCTCTCACCTCACTCCTTATAAAGTGTTTTGAACGTATAATTAAAGGCAAAACTACCTACTACCTACAAGAAAAAGACTTATACAACCCAAATCAACATGGCTTCAGGGCGGGAAGATCATGCCTATCACAGCTAGTAGACTACCAGGAGAAAATATCAGAAACAGTGTGTCGAGGACAAAACATAGATGTAATATATACGGACTTTGCAAAAGCCTTCGATAAATGTGACCATGGAATCATAGCACACAAACTTAAGAATAGGGGAATTACTGGAAAGCCAGGAAGGTGGATATTTAATTTTTTGACGCAAAGAAAGCAGAGTGGTGGTAAACGGAGTTAAATTGGAAGTCTCGGAAGTCGTGAGCTCTGTCCCACAAGGGACAGTACTAGCTCCCTTGCTGTTCATAATAATGATTGCAGATATTGATGCAGATATTAAGGACAGTATTGTATCATGCTTCGCAGATGACACAAAGATATGTAAGGAAATATTGAACGAAGGTGACATAAGAAAATTACAAAACGACATTGAAACAATATTGCAGTTGGCAGAAGACAACAATATGATGTTCAACAAAGAAAAATTCCAACTTCTAAGATATGGTAATAACAAGGAGTTACAGAAAGATTTGTACAAAACTATGCAAGCTAAATAGATAACACCAAATCCACAAGACAAGGATTTTGGAGTAATAATGTCGTCGGATGCAGAATTCAGAGAGCACTATAAAATCAAAATTACAACGGCTAGAAAAATAATAGGAATCATCTGGAGGAGCTTCCGCAGCAGAAAAGCAAACATCATGCTCAAATTATGGAAGAGTCTAGTCCTACCAATAATTGAGTATTGCTCAGTACTCACAAGCCCACACAGAAAACGAGACATTGCGAACATTGAAGCTATACAAAGGACTTTTACGTCTAAAATAGAGGAAACGGAAGGTGAAGACTACTGGTCCCGACACAATAATATACATATGGAAAATACTTGAGGGCTCTGTCCCTAACCTTAGAAATGAAATAGAAACAAACTGGAATGAGAGAAGAGGCAGATTTTGTACGGTCCCAGCTGCGGTGGGACAAGGGGCCATGAAAACGAAGATGGAAAATACCCTCAGAATACGAGGCCCAAAGCTTTTTAATGTCCTACCAAAAGAAGTGAGGACTCTCCAGCACACCGACTTCAATATCTTCAAGAACCAGCTGGACAGATTCCTATGCAAAGTCCCTGACCAGCCATGCGTGGGCTACGAGGGCAGGAGGAGATCAGACAGCAATTCCCACCATCAAATCCCGCAAATGAGGCGGGATGCTGAAGAGGGGTCGACCGCAGGTCGATCCTGAACCGTCGTTCAAACTCAACAAAAGTATACCCTAAAGTAAATAAGTAGAATGCAGCAATATTTAGAATCCTACAATTTATCATCAAATCAATATGGCTTCCGTAATAATAAAACAACGGAAATGGCTATTTTAAATCTTATGGAAATTGCAAATATAGCTAAAGGGAACAAAAATAATGATATTACTATTTGTGGATTTGAGTAAGGCGTTTCATGTAATAGACCATAATATTCTACTTAATAAATTATATTGTTACGGCTTTAGAGGAGCAATCAGTGATTGGTTTAAAAGTTATTTGTCCAATAGATATCATTTTGTATCAGTAAACAAGTTTTGCTCAACTAAAGCGCTTGTCAAATATGGTGTGCCACAGGGCTCAGTTCTGGGTCCACTGTTATTTTTATTATATATAAATGACCTTCCATGTTCATCTGATATACTGAACTTCATAATGTTTGCAGATGGTACAACTGTCTCTTTTTCTTGCAAAGATGTTAATTCAGCTAAGAATATATTTCATTCAGAATTCATTAGTGTAATGAAATGGTTGACCACCAATAAACTCTTCCTAAATACCAGTAAAACAAATTTCATGATTTTTACTAATAAAAGAAATGTATATCTTGATGAACTTAATGCTAATGAAATCGCTATAAAGGAGTGTACTGTAACAAAATTTGTTGGTGTAATGCTAGATAAGAATTTGCAATGGAGTGATCATGTAAATTATATCGCGAAAAAGATTTCAAGGAGCATTGCTATAATGTTTAAACTTGGAAATGTAGTCCCTAAACAAGTTTTGTTGACTCTTTATCATACTCTTGTTCTTCCTTATATAACGTACTCCACCCTTGTTTGGGGAAACTCCGCTAACAACGCATTAAATGGTATCTTTGTCATCCAAAAACGAGCAATAAGGTTATCTGATGCTGATTTCCTTGACCACTCTAGTGCATTATTTAAAGAGCTAAACCTACTAAAGCTCAACGATATAACCAAAGTGGCACATTTTATTTTTATTTACGAGTGTAAGAACAAAATCATTAATTTGCAATGGGTAAATAGATATTTTGTAACTCATCAAGAAATCCACTCGTATCAGACCAGAAATAGATCAAAGCTTCTTATACCTCAATTTAGATAGTCTTCATCTCAAAAACTACCCATTTTCATTGGATTGAAACTATGGAATGACTTAAATGCCGATATAAAAAATATTGTGAATGTAAATTTGTTTAAAACCAAGTTGAAATCTCGATTAATAATGGCATACTAACAAAAATCTAGGATTACTATTGTTTACTAATTATTAATTTCTCGTGTGTAATCTAGTATTAAAAACACATTTCTCGGGATTGTTCAGTTCTTATCTCTCATGTATAATATTGGTTTCTTTGTATGGTATTGGTATAGTGCCTTGAATGGTGACCTTGTACAGGGTGTCCCAGAATTAACTATCTATTTCAATGAAATCGGACAAATTTAATAAAAACTGACATAATTTTGTGTTTATTACTAAATTATGATACAAAAACAAATAGATTTATAAATCATAAGTCAAAACTTTATTGAGAAGTTTCAACATGTGCACCGTCTGTATCTCTGCAAATTTCAAATCTATCCTCAGCGCTGCGAAACACATTTTGAAGCATTTCAGGTGTTATCTCCCGCACTGCCAACTGAATGCGTTCTTTAAGTTCAGCTAAACTATTGATCTTTTGGCGATAAACCTTTGTTTTTATGAAACCCCATGCAAAGAAATCCAGGGGTGTCAAATCCGGAGAACGCGGAGGCCAAGGTCGAGGTCCTCCACGTCCAATCCACCGATTCGGAAGGTGTCTGTTGAGGTATTCTCGAACAATTAGAGCATAATGACATGGTGCTCCATCTTGTTGAAACACAACATTATCAAGAATGCCATCATCAAGAAGCTGTGGTTCGAGAAACTGCTGAAGCATATCAAGGTAGACGGTACCTGTTACAGTTGCTTCCGCAAAGAAGAATGGGCCATAAATTTTGGATTTGGTCATTCCAAGCCACACGTTAACTTTTGGAGAGTCTCTTTGCCATTCTATGACTTCAGACGGTCTTTCATTGGACCAGATAATGAAAAAATTATGAAAATAAAATTATGACAAAAATTTAGAAATTTATACATTTTTAACACATATTAAACATGATAAACATAAATAAAAGTGTGTTTTTAAAAAAAATTTCCGATTTCATTGAAATAGATAGTTAATTCTGGGACACCCTGTATTTGTCATGTCAGTAGTGATAATTTAAGATTAATACATGTTTTAACTATTAATAATACTTATTTACTTATTTATTTATTTATTATTAATTAATAACAACTAGCTGTTTATTTTTAATAAGAGCCCAGTAAAGCCTAAAACTTAAGGGCCAAATTAAATAAATAAATAGTCGAGCTTCACAATTATTCATGTCATTGTAAATTGAAACGAATGTATTTATTTCATTATTAATAAAGGTTATTCAATTCAATTCAATTCAATCATCAAGGGCGGACAGTTGACCTAACCGGGCATTCAGTTAACCTAACCGGGCATTCAATAATTTAAATTTCAATAATTTGAATAATTTCAATCGAACTGGATTGAATCTCTTAATTGGAGTTCTGCTTTTTCGCAAAATGGCAGACAGCATTACTAGTCATTTTGCAAAATGGCCAATATGCCGGCCTATTTGCAAAGTGGCCTGGCATTTAATGCCATTATCCAAAAAGGCGGGGTTTTTTGGCCCTTTTGCAAAAAGGCCGATCTTTTTTCAAAACAGGGCCGATTTCGCAAAAAAAACCTTAACATATATATATATGCACTAAAATCACAAAAATAACACGTGATCTTATTAATAAGCAAACAACCACAGGGAAAAGGAAACACGAAGTCCGAGCGCTTTCGTGATATTTTCTGTTCCTCCTTGATAATGTGAATATATCACGAAAGCGCTCGGACTTCGTGTTTCCTTTTCCCTGTGGTTGTTTGCTTATATATATATATATATATTATATATATATATATGTATGTGTGTGTGTGTGTGTGTGTAATCCTCAGTGAGAATGTGAGAGAGAAGAAAGAGACTGGGATTATGTTCTTTTGAATAAGAAAGTCGGTGCATTATTTAAATGTTAAAGAGGAACTCGTTTCCGCCCTGCAGCGATTTTTGATTGAATTTGGGGTTTCTCTTCTTTGAGAGTTTACGCTTAATGCATGCAAACGTTTCCCCTCAAAAGTGCTTTCATGCAGATGAAATTCGTTAGTATTTATTTTAAAGTATACCCCCCCCCCCTCTCTCTCTCTCTCTCTCTCTCTCTCTCTCTCTCTCTCGGTATGGGCCGCAAGGCCTTTTGAGGTACTTCTTTTCCTTCTAACTCCTTCTCTCTCTCTCTCTCTCTCTCTCTCTCTCTCTCTCTCTCTCTCTCTCTCTCTTTATTTATTTCCTTTCATTTGTCTCTCTATCTATATCTTTATCTATCTATCTTTTTATCTATTTGTCCCTCTTAATCTAACTATACAGGGCTATTCAAAATGATTCACCTGATTTCAAATGAGAATATTTTTTAATGTTACAAATACAGTGATTTGTGATACATCAACCGAAAGAAAAACTGTCTAAATTCTGTCTCTCACCTCATAAATGCTCTATGTGACTTCCCCTAGTTACACGAGCAACGTCGACACGCTAGTCGAATTCCTCCCATATTCGCTCCAGCATGTCTGTTGTCACTGACTCTACGGCAGTAACAATGCGAGTTCGGAGCTCATCCAAAGATGTGGGCAATGGTGGCACATACACAGTATCCTTAATGTATCCCCAAAGGAAGAATTCGCACGGTGTAAGATCCAGCGACCGATTTACAGCTCGAAAACTGCAACACACAAAATGCCTTCTGCTGTGCGGATGCCATTTTCACACTGACTGTTTGTTGCTAGGCTAGGCCACGGCGTGACTTTGGAGCCCTCTCGCGGTGATCTTATAAAACTCAGAGATTTCCTCTTTCATGTGGTGTATGTCCAGTTGATGCACGGTTGATAGGTACGGAAGTATTCTCAGTTGAAATCGGATGGATCAGTTTGAATAGCCCTGTATATCGGTTAATATTGGATTTTACTCCCAGTCACAAGCAGTTAAACGAGTACCATATATTGAATTGCCATTAAAAACTGACTAAAAATATATATATCTTATCTTGTGCGAATTGGTCTTAATATATTTTTTTTAATAATAAATATGATTGCTATTTTTTGGCGTTTATGATATGTATGTATATACTATTTTGGTCAATTTGTCACTTTTTTTCTTATTTATGGCTACTGTTTCAAGTTCTGGCTAGTTTTTTTTATTCTAATTGGATTCAGTTTGGTGGTGTTTGCGATAGAATTATGACGTGCCATGCGTTTGATTTCGACTTTGAGGACCTGATTCGCCATGTAGGCCTAGATGAAGCCAAAGCATTGGATGTTTTTATCACTCACGGCGTTATTCTCTCATCCTTAACTTGCCCGAAATGTGACAGTGGGTGCCTAATACGAAAAGATCAGAAGATATTTAAGTGAAATAACCAATATTAACCTGTTAGAATAATTGAATAACTGGTTAGGTTAATTGAATGCCTGATTAGGTTAATTTAATGCCTGGTTAGGTTAATTGAATGCCCGGTGAGGTTAGTTGAATGCCAGGTTAGGTTAATTGAATGCCCGGTTAAGTCAACTGTACGCCATTGATGATTGGTTAGGTTAAGTCGTGATATTTTCGTTAGTTTAAACGAAAATGACGAACAAATTTTTCTAGTCAATTTTGAGTTGTTTTGCACAAATGTGATATCCGTTTCCTGTGAAAATGTGTAGTTTTCGAGATATCTTCACCTAAAGATAGGTGAAAATATCTCGAAAACTACGCATTTGCACAGGAAACGGATATCACATTTGTGAAAAACAAATCAAAATTGACCAGAAAATTTCGTTCTCGTCAAAAAACCTGACTGGGAGTAATAACCAATTTTTACCTATATATCATTTCTTTATCTATATTTCTTTCTTTATCTCTTTACCTATCACTCTCACTATCTACCTATCTCTCTATCTTTTATCTATTTTTTATCTCTCTCTCTCTCTCTCTCTCTCTCTCTCTCTCTCTCTCTCTCTCTCTCTCTCTCTCTCTCTATTTATCAATTTCTTTATCTATACTTCTTTCTTTATCTCTTTACCTATCTCTCTCTCTCTCACTATCTATCTATCTATCCATCTATCTATTTACCAATTTCTTTATCTATATCTCTTTCTTTATCGCTTTTCCTATCTCTCTCACTGCTATATATCTATCTATATCTTTCGTAAGTGATCGGTTAGAGATAAAATAAAATGCAAAAAAGGAAAATAGGAAAATATTATACGAGAATTAAATATTTAAAAACGACATTAATATATGTAAGGTATAACCTTTGAGGTCAAGTAAGTCACAAATAAAGGTCAAGAAATATTACAAAGATATTTACTCTATTAAAAAAAATATATATATATATATATATTATATATATATAATATATATATATATATATATATATATATATATATATAAGAAATCTTACGCAAATATATCAAAGACGTATTTCCTTTCGAATATGAAGGACAAATGAGACATTCTATTTCCTGAAAGATAGGACAGTTGGAAAATACTACTAACCATTTAAAAGACCTTTCAATACTAACTTATCAAAACCAGTTAACATATCTCTAGGTAAGGTTTTTAGAATTAAACCAAAGCCTACCAATATCTAGTCAGAACACGCTCGTACAAAATTTCATACACGTTGGTTAAATCGAGAAAAAAAACCAGTCGGTCGATAAAATTACAAAAGAACACAGCTATCAAAATTCTGAGCTTCACATCCAAAGCGAAGTCACACTTTGTAAAGTTACACTTAAAATCTAAGTGTCTCGTGAATTTAAAATAAATGATACTCTCTCACGGGGCTTAAATTTTTCCGTTCAAATCTCTTTGCCTGAAATTATTTACATATTATAATGCGAGCGTGGACTGACTACATATTTGTAGAATTTGATTGAAGTTTCAATTCAATAGAGAAGTTTGGAAATTGGGTTAACTCTTGCTTGACGTTACGGGCAGGACTCTATAAACTACTACAGTATATTCGTAAAGGGTTTAATAAATTTTCATTATACAAATGACTTTTTTATCTTTCTTTACCAAATAAATTGCAGCTTTTAATCAACGAAAAAGGTTTGAAGAAACCAGGCATTTTTTGGCGAAACTTTCAATCTCGGAACAAAAATTCTTTAAAAATAGTGATTTATTTATAATATTAAGTTACCTACTAAATCTTCAGTGTGTATGTATATATATATATGTATATACAGGTGTCTCATAGGGAAATTTATTTTAAATTAAATTTACAAAATTAATACATTAAACTAAAACAAATGTTCAAATTGATGTCCTGTTTTGGGACCTTTTATTTTTGTTGCGGGTAGAATAACGCGCAATGGCTATATGGAAGTGGGTTACACTCCTCAGGCATTTAAAGAAAATATCCGTGCCGTGCTGTTTGTGCACATATCACACCAGAGACTTTGGCACGTGTACGTTTAAGTTTGGAACATCATATCAACATATGCGAACAACAAGAAGGACATCAATTTGAACATGTGTTTTCATTCTAACGTATTACTTTTGTAATTTAATTAAAAATAAATTTTCCTATAAGACCGGACTTATGGGACACCCTGTATATATATCAAAACTCAGAAATACAACCTATGTCAAGATTGAAGTCTTCAAAAGAAGAATAGACGCCTGGCTAAGGGTGGTCTCGGATAAGCCTGATGTGCCTGGTTATATGAGGTGGAGAGTTCAGGACAACAACTCTATTCTGCATCAGGGCAGGTCTATAGGTGGAGCCAACAGCCTGACCTTCGTTTGAAAGAGACTGGCGCGCGAAACATCCGCAAGGTTGCCATATATATATATATTATATATATATATACAGTGCCCGCGAAAAGTATCCGATCACCCTTGAAATTTGTATTTTTTACATAAAAAACAATGTTTAAATGTATACTAACCTTATATTAGTATTTTGTCATCTGTCCTTTGGTTTGGATGACTTGTTCTAGACGTTTTGGGCATGGATTTAATCAAGTTTTGACAAACTTCCACTGATATTTCCTTGCACCATACCTTTTTGATGGCCTCTTGTAATTTTTTCGACTGAGCCAGTGTCGTGGCATTCAACCTTATTTTTTATTATTAGCCACAGATTTTCTATCGGATTGAGATCTGGACTATTACCAGGCCAATCCAAATATCAAATTTATTGTCAGTAATCCATTTTGTCACTATTTTGGCCCTGTGACATGGTGCACCATCATGCATGTATGTTTTTGTCCTTTGGATTGCCATTGCCATTGGAAGTTTATCCTGTAGCATTGCTAAATACCGTGCACCATTCATAGTTGTGTTCTTCGGAAGAAAATATAAGTTTCCACGCCCATAGTAACCGAAACACCCCAAACCATCACACTTGGAGGGTGTTTCATTGTCTTTAGGGTGTATTTAGGGTCCATCCTATTTGAGCCAATAGGCCGGCGAACCTTTTTTGGACAACTTCTGAATGTCAAAAATGTCGACTCATCGCTAAATAAAACCTTCTTCCAGTCATCAACAGTCCAATGAATGTATTTTTTCAAAATGCGACACGTTTTTTACGCATTTTTTCATTAATGAACGGTTTCTTAGCAGCATGGCGAGATGGTAATCCGAGTTCTTTTTGGAGCCGCTCCTGGATAGTTCGTTCAGAAACACCAGATAACAAATTATTCATATTAAATTTTATTTCTTTCGCAGTTATTGTTGGGTTTTTCAATACTAAACGTTTCATAAGTTTGTCTGTTCGCGAATTTGTTTTTCTCGGTCTGCCAGATCGTTTTTTAGGGACTGGCGTGGTTAGGCCACCATTGTTCTTAGCCCGTGAAACCCATAAATTAACGGTACTTTGGGATATGTTTAATTCCTTAGCTATCGGTCTCTGTGATTTCCCACATGCATGCAAAGCAACAATAGCACCTCGACAATCACTCTTAAGTTGTTTTTAGCACACATTATATATAAATTTTATTTACACCACTTTCTGTAAAAAAAAAAAATCAAGAAATTTACACAAACAGTGAAATCTGACAAATTTGAGACACAGCCACCCGCAACGAAGGCTACCAGAACACTAATTTGAGAATGCGTTGGATAGCTCTCATATCAGCGAGCAACCTCAAAGTTACCAGATGTCGCTAGAACAAATAGAAAGTGAATTACTGTCTCTGAATATCAAGGGAAAATATTGTATTTCTTGAGTGATCGGATACTTTTCGCGGGCACTGTATATATATATAGAGAGAGAGAGAGAGAGAGAGAGAGAGAGAGAGGAGAGAGGAGAGAGAGAGAGAGATAGATAGATCGATAGATAGATAGATATATATATACATACACGTCTGTTGTAGGTAAGCTACTGGAATCAATAATTAGGGATCGTATAGTCGAACACTTAGAATTGCATAACTTGGTTATAAATACGTAGCACGGTTTTAGGTGACACAAATCTGGCTTAACTAATCTTTTAGAATTTTTTCAAAGCGTGGTTGAAGTTTACGATAGCCATCGGGCGGTAGATGTAGTGTATTTAAATTTTCAAAACACGTTTGACACCGGACCGCACAAAAGATTCATTGAAAAAACTAAGGCTCATGGAATCAGGGGTGTAGTAATAAATTGGATAGAAGAGTGGTTGCGAGGTAGGAAACAGAGGGTGGTCGTTGATGGAGCTGAGTCGTCTCGGGCTAATGTAGCGAGTGGCGTTCCTCAGGGTTCTGTATTGGGCCCCTTGCTTTTCTTATATATATTAACGATGTAGATGTCGGCCTAGTCAGTACAGTTTCAAAGTTTGCGGATGACACGAAGTTGGGTGGTAGGGCGATTAATGACGAAGATAGAAGTAAAATCCATGAAGATCTGAATAAAATCGTAGATTGGTCAGTCACATGGCAAATGAGATTTAACGTCGATAAGTGCAAAATTTTACATATAGGTTCGCGTAACGGTAATTTTGCGTATAGTATGTCAGGGAAGGAGTTGGCAAGCGTAGAGCAGGAAAAAGATTTAGGAGTTATAGTCACTGGTGATTTAAAAGTGGCGAAACAAAGTACAGCATCGATTAATAAAGCGAACAAAGTGCTAGGTTTTATAGCTCGGAATTTTGAGTAAAAATCGCGCGCTATTATTCTTCCTCTTTATAAACCATTAGTTAGACTCCATTTGGAGCACGCGATCCTATTTTGGAAACCGCATATGCGAAAAGATATAGACAAAATATAAAGAGTTCAAAGACGAGCAACTAAGATGATTCCGTCGCTTAGGTCAAAGTCGTACGAGGATAGGCTTAAGGAGTTAAAATTTACTACACTCGAGACTAGGAGGCTAAGGGGTGATCTAATCCAGGTTTTTAAAATTATGAATGGTTCGATAACGTAAATAGAGATAGCTTTCTCGAAATATCACAATATAGTAGAACTAGAAATAACGGGTGTAAGCTGACAAGTAGAAGGTTCGAGACAGCAGTTGCCAAAACTTTTTCACGCATAGAATAGTACATAGCTGGAACAGTTTGTCGGTAGAAGTAATAAGTAGCACGTCTATAAACATGTTTAAAAAACGATTAGACGCATATGTTGATAGATTGGGTATAGTTTAAGGTGGTAAAATTAAGGCTTTGTGGTTCGGACTCACGTAAAATTGTAGGTGTCCCCTCCGCCACCACGGAGGACATGCACACTCCACAATTACAACACACAGTTTGGTAGACCAGCCATGAGTGAATCCGAGGGTCTTTGTTGGTCTGAAACATTATAACATTATAACATTATATATATATATATATATATATATATATATATATATATATATATATATATATATATATATATATGTGTGTGTGTGTGTGTGTGTGTGTGTGTGTGTGTGTGTGTGTGTGTATACTGTACTGTATATATAGAATCTTCCTCATTTATCTTCAAGCTTTAAAATGAGGTAATTTCAGGCTCAAGGAGGACGCGTTTTGTATTCCTCTTTTGTGCAAACAAGTCCGAGGCAGAGACCAACAATAGTGTTTCTTGCAAAATATATATATATATATCCCTGAAAACATATTTTGTGTGGTGTGTGTGTGTGTGTGTGTGTGTGTGTGTGTGTGTGTTTTGTGTGTGTGTGGTTTACAGCTAAACTACTTTTACTTAATTTAAATTTATTAAGTAAATAAACTTCCCAAATGAATATTAGGGTATAGTTATACAAAGAGTCACAAAATCAACATTAATGTTCGCCTTGGCCCCTCCTTCCTGCGTAAAAGAAAATACAAAAATAAAAAATAAAATGATTTCAGTATCATGTAAATGTAATAATATAAAAAAAAAGAGAAAATTTAACGTAAAATTGCGTTTAAAAAATTAACATATTTATTTGTATGTTTTCATGAATAAATATACAGTTAAATTTAACTATTAATAATTTATTCTCTTAAAACGAAACATCTTTACTTAATCTTAAACAAAAAATTTCTAAATCCAAAAATTTACCTGAAAAAAATTTCTAAAAGTTCAAAAAATTACTAATTGGTGTATATATATATATATATTTCGTTATTCTTTATGTATTTTCTTTTTTTTTTTTTTGGTGACGGGAATAAAATTTCTCAAAACAAAAACAAATTACTGATTAGTAATTCGTTTACGCTTTTCAGAAAAATTCAGATTTTTAGACGAACTTATTTCTGAATTTACATGATAACTGATGAGATGTTTCCAAAAGCTTAATCAAAGGTCCTCTTATTATTATCAAAATTATATTATTATGATTATTATGATCATTATTATCATTTCGGTGATCAATATATTGATCATAATTCCATCTAAAGTTTTGAATATATATGTGTGTGTGTGTGTGTGTGTGTGTGTGTGCAGATAGATAGATAGATAGATAGATAGATAGATAGATGTTGATACATTTAATTCATAAAATGGTGTCGTACGAAACGACCTGCCATTATAGATTCGATGCCATCTTTTTGAATAAGCAAATAATAAAACCAGATCTGAAAATGACGTTTTTCTTAAGTTATTTTAGAAAATATATAAATATAAATTTATTTTTAAAAAAGTCTCCCATAAACGATAAAACGCAGAACGTTTTCTTTGAAAAATAATTTATTGTCACTGTTTCGTTGATATATATATATATAATTTATTTAATATTATTAAGTTTCGTGGATACCAGTGTTTTTGACAACGTAAAAATTTGTTACAAAGATCGTGATTGGCTGAAATTGATCACGTAGGAAATAACTAGCTAATCTAAAACGATTACACCTAACCTGATGTAATCTGGTTTCCGTGAAACTTAATATTATATAATATTGTTTACTGTATTAAATTTCTCAATTTATTGTGATAATAGTTGATTAAAAAAGTCTCCCCTATTACTTCTAATATATATCCCGTTTTCTTATCTCGCTATAAATAAGCTGGAGATAAATAAGCTTAAATTATTACTTGAGAAACACTTCCATCTCGCAAATAAGTCTCTAAACCTAAAATATATTCCTTATCATTTAATGGTATATTTGATTAAATTCGTAAGTTATGCCTATGATTAATGCAGTCTTTATTAATTCATTACATTTGACTACGTATTTTATGATTTCTCACATCTTTCACAACATCCATCTAAGAAATTAGAAGATAAATCTTTTTTCTAAAGATAAAACACTGAAATAGTTAAAAAGTATGGAATAATTTAGAAATCAAGGGCGTCCTCGCAATTTTCTTCGCGTTACAAGAGAAATCGGTGTTGGTTAAGTGTGCGGTCTACCTAGCTTTTAGGTAGCCTTATAAGGCTAACTAACGAAAATATCACGACTTAACCTAACCAATCGTTAGGTCAACTGTACGCCCTTGACGATGGTTAGGTTAAGTCGTGATAGTTTCATTAGTTAGCCTTATAAGGCTAACTAAAAGCTAGGTAGACCGCACACTTAACCAGCACCGAGAAATCTTGGTTGTTTTTTGGAGGCACTGTTTCAAAGACACGCTCACGTTTAGTGGAATTTTGTTAAATTAAGTCTTATCACAGACGTAGTGTCGTGAATTCTGTTTTAAAATAGATACGTTTCTGTTTTAAAGTAGACACGTTTTTGTTTTAAAATAGAAACGTTTGTTTTAAAATAGAAACGTTTCTGTTTTAAAATAGAAACGTTTCTGTTTTAAAATAGACATGTTTCTGAACTACTCATAATTCAGTCAGAGGTGCTACGAGTAAGAAATAATCATTTATTATAGTAAATGTCTCACACACACACACACACACACACACATATATATATATATATATACTTTCCATAAATGTCCCAGGTTACAAGAGACAGTCCCTTATATATACTGTCCAAAAATGTTCCATGTTCCACCATGTCCTTTACTGGACAGTTTCTATCCCATAATTCGATACTGGTCTGTATAATTTCGAATTAAAAGCCTCTGAAGACGCGTCTAAAAACATTTGATGTTTTTTTTTGGTTCTCTCTTGAGTGTTGAACTATACATAACACAGGATCAACTTGTTGTTATTGCTTTTATGTACAATTATGGAAAAATGTTCGACTATAAATCTGAAATATCCCAAAAAGCATAAAAAAAATTACTAATTAGCAAAGACTGAGTTTGGTTTTAAAAATTTTAATGCCGCCCCCCCCCCCTAAAATTAAATTAAAATATACAAAATTGAATATAACCAATTAGTATTTTTCGTACTCTTTAGAATTCACATATTATGTTTGTTGCCGAACTTTTTCTGAAACTGTAGAATATATATATATATATATATATATTATATATATATATATATATATATATATATACACACGATATTATATTTTATATATAATTCTTTTAATGATTTACTGTTTTTACATTCACAAAAATGAAAACGGGAAAAAAAAAAAAATGTAAATTTGTGATAAAAAATATTCAATAATTTTATAACATTTCACACACACACACATTTTGTTCACATTTTCCACATTTAACAGCAATATTATAAAAACTGAAATATATCAAAAAATACAACATTTTTATTTTTTCATATATCTTACACTAGGCAACAAATTTCAACTTTTCTTTTGTTACAGACACGTGAACTACTGATTCCTACTAAAGCGTTGATGCTGATTTCAGATCTGATATCAAAATTTCTCTATCACGTCCAGATTTTGTGTAACCGAAAACCCCTATTTTTCATTTTTTTTTCTCACCCGCTTCTATTACGAAAGCCGTCTAAGCTACTTTTCCGTGCCACGTTTTATGTTAAGCATACTTAAATAATTAGTGACCAGGGATGTCTTTCCTCCTTTATTCTGGCTTAAGACAGACAGCGGAATTCCGCTGACGGAGTTACCACCCCTGCGCCCAACCATCCACCCAAAGCGCGTTAGTATTTTGTTGTTACTACTGAAAGGCAAATTCCTGTTCTTAAGTGAAACTTTGGTGTGTCCTCTTCCTTTGTCGCTTGTAGGATGACGAGCTCTCCTTCTGCAGGAACCAACAATAATCTCCCATCATATTTGGGTTGAAATTACCTTGGTATCTGTTTTCCATAACTGAGATCTGTTGGTGGAAGCGCTCACCATGCTCGTCACTTACAGCCCCAAGGTTGGCCGGGAAGAAGTCAAGATGAGAATGTAAAAAATGAATTTTCAAAGACATTCTGCATCCCATTATTTCATAAGATTTAAACATGTTTTCTACGAGTTTACGGTGGTTTTCAGCTTTGTGGTTTCCAAGAAAATTTTTGACAACTTCAACGAAAGATGTCCATGCTCCTAGTTCATTCTCATTTAGGTTAGATGGAAACGATGAGTCGTGGATGACACTGCGGATCTGTGGTCCAGTGAAAAACTCCAGCTTCTAGCTTAGCATCTGTCAATATTCCTTTGAATTTATCCTTTAAATATTGGAAACCACTACCTTGATGATCCATACCCTTCACGAAATTTTTCATAAGGCCAAGTTTAATGTGAAGTGGTGGAAGATGTACTTTCTGAGGGTCAATAAGTTCTGGGTGTTTCACATTGTATTTACCAACAACATGTTCAGTTCTAGATGGCCAATCATGTTTTTTGTAGTGGTTCTTGTCATCTCTGCTGTTCCATAGACACAAAAAGCACATATGCTTTGTGTAGCCCAACTGTAACCCAAGAAGTAATGATACAACTTTAAGGTCGCCACAAATATTCCATGTGTGGTCCTTATATTTGATGAGTTTTAGCAGCAGTTTCATCGATTCATAAGTCTCATTAAGGCCAGTGGCATGTGCTACAGGTATTGAAGGTTTTTCATTGCCGTTGTGCAGTAATACAGCTTTAAGGCTAGCTTTACTAGAGTCAATGAACAGTCTCCATTCTTTTGGATCATAGCGATAGCCAATCCCTTGCATCAGACCACTGATATCGTGGCAGAAACAAACGTTTTCTTCCTGTAAGTAAAATGATGAAAACTGCAAATGGCGATGGCGGAAATGGGAAACTTTGGTGTTTGGTTGGAGAAGATTAAATTCTTGAAGTCTTGAACCAAGCAACTCTGCCTTTTCTTTTGGTAATTCCAAATCGCGCACCAAGTCATTTAACTCCGCTTGACTTAACAAATGTGGGGAAATATTTGCATCTGGAACATATATGCCATCTTTCCCTGTTTCTATATCACTAGCAGAATCTTCAGATGAACTGCTGTCTGTTATCGTTGCTGGTGGAACTGGTGGTGGATTTGTTTCATCATGTGGTACTGGTTTCATTGCTGATTCGCAGTTTGGGTACGTGATCTTTGATTTGTTTTTCTTTGTGAAACCAGCAATCTTTGTCAAACAAAAATAACAATCATTGAAGTGATTTTTCGGCTCACGCCAAACCATGGGGACTGAGAACGGCATAGCTTTTCTTTTACCATTCATCCAAGCTATTAACATTGCATTGCACTGTGCACAGCAAATATGTGGTGCCCAGTCCCTCTGTTGGTCTCCTAACTTACAGTCAAAATAACACTTGTAGGCAAGTTTAATCTTTGTTGTTATGTTTCTACGTTGTGGCTTAGGTGTATATTGTCCACAGACAAAGCAGAAGTTGTCTGGGTGATTTACACAAGCACGTCTATTTGATGCCATTTTGAATTATCATACAATATCTGAAAAAACGTAGAAAGTAATTATTACGATGTGCAAAATAAAAAGAAATACACACCGTAGTACAAAACAAATGCTATAAAAACACACAAGTCACCACAACCTGTCACTTGCTCATCAGCAGAGAGCTTCAACAACCGTTCTGCTTGACTGTCACGTAGCGACTGACCGTTGGGCCGTTGCCAGTTACTATGCTCTTGACTCAGTGTTGCCAACTCGGGGTAAATTTTATTTATCAAAATTGTTCGAATTTGTATATAGTTGGCAAAAAAAATTGCTTTAACCTTGAAAAGCAAGTTTCATATTACTGGCATTAAGCCGATTAAAACCAAAATCTGGACGTGGTAGAAAATTTTACTAAAAGTGATTTGCATTTTACACAAAATCTAGACGTGATAGAAAAAATCTAATTATAGATTTGAAATCAGCATACCGAAATTAGCTAGGAGCACCTATTTGGTCTTCTGTAACAAAATCTTTGTTGCCTAGTGTTATCTACGAAATATTAAAAGAAAGTTTTACATCTCTCATCATTTATTTTTTTTACAGATCTGTAAAACAAACTTTCGAGTGTCTGCCTCGCTTCTTTTAAGAGCACGTAGTTCGATTACTTATAATAAGTTTAGTCCGAGATGTTTTTCGGCTAATTTGCTAGTTAAAGTTTGATCCCAAATGGATTTCTTCTACGAGTAAATAAAAAATAGAATTTTTATTATACAGGGTGTCCCTAAAGTCTGGACACATAGGAAATATCACTAACTATAACTAACTATATGTTATTATTATTATTATTATTATTATTATTATTATTATTATTATCTTAAATTCATGCAACTGAGGCCTAAGATAGGCCCACATCGAATCAGCAACCCTGAGGTAGGACCAAATAGGACCTCCAAGTCCATAACTTATGGACTTGGAGGTCCTATTTGGTCCTACCTCAGGGTTGCTGATTCGATGTGGGCCTACCTTAGGCCTCAGTTGCATGAATTTAAGATAATAATAATAATAATAATAATAATAATAACATATAGTTAGTTATAGTTAGTGATATTTCCTATGTGTCCAGACTTTAGGGACACCCTGTATATATACAGGGTGTCCGAGAATTATCTGTACAATTTTTGGCTGTTATTAAAAGTCAACCATGAAGTGTAGAAATTCCAGTGTTGTCCCATTTTACAGAGAATCTCATTGTTTTTTCTGATACCAAGTTTTGACAAGTTTTTTAGAAATTCCAGTGTGTCCGAACATTATCTGTACAATTTCATCTTTTAATAAAATTCTTGATAACACACGTAAAATTCTTAAACAAGATTATTTAGAATCTGTATTTTCAAAAGTTTCTTTTATTAAAGTAACGTTGTTACAAACATTCGATATGTGCACCATTAGTGATTCGCAAAACATCCAATCGATACTCCAAATGTTGCCATGTACGCTGCAGCATATCCACATCAATTCGCTCAATAGCAGCTGTGATTCTTGCTTTTAAATCATCAATGTCTGTCACCCGCGTACATTTCTAAAAAACTTGTCAAAACGTGGTATCAGAAAAAACTTAATGAGATTCTCTGTAAAATGGGACAACACTGGAATTTCTACACTTCATGGTTGACTTTTAATAACAGCCAAAGATTGTACAGATAATTCTCGGACACCCTCTATATATATATGTATTATATATATATATTAGGGTGGTCCAAAATGTTAAAGCATCGACTAAGTTCTCTCCACAAGGTTGGTTTTATGCCTCTTGGTATGGACAGTATTTGTGCAAAGTTTCACGTTATTCGGTTAATATTTAGGGGTCGCCCCACTTGCCCCCTTTTTGAAAATTTGGGAAAATATATAGACAACTGAATAACTAAATTTTTTTTTGGTTCTCAAAGAATATGAAAGAAAACAGTAAGACAATAGGACATGATAATGGGTGTATCTTCATTATTTCTTCTGCATCAGAGTCGCCTTGGATGGTATTGGTATCTGTTTTCGGTGGGCGGCTACGAGTTGTAGGATAGGAGGTACTGCTTCTGGTCCTCGTTTCGTGTCAAAGTGTCATTGTAGCGTTGTGCGAGAGCAATACCTCGCTCGGCAGCATCATTGACGACTTTCATCTTTAAGGCGCGATCTCTAAGTTCCCTGTAGTTTTTGTCATTTGGCCATTCCCGTGGATCTTTTTGAAGTAACTGGCGCGCTTCCTCCTTACCTCCAACTTTCAAGGCATCAAAGAGGGTCAATGTCCTTTTCGTGACGAAGGATGCCACATCATTTTCAACACCAGCTTCCGCCATGTCGATTCGTCGGGGGCAGCCATTCTTTTGGGGATGTTGGAGGTGTTGAACCATTCTCCTTTTGGTATCAGGATCGATCCTATTATCGAAGAAGGCCAGTCCAATCAGATGCTCCGACAAGTACCACAGGTGGCGTCTTAGAGCTGTCTTCGCCGCTTGTGCAGCTCCTCCGTGTGGATATTTTTCCAGAAGATGCAGCATTTTGAGATCATTGAGAGGAGCTTGTGTCCCATTGGCGCTTCATGCCAGTACTTGACGTAAATCAGACTGACAAATAAAGCCAGCTGAGTCACGTTTCGTTCTTCGCGTGCTGTGAGCTTGAATTGATAGTGAAAGAGGTAGATTTTGAGCGCATAAATCGCCTTCGCCATCCATCTCGCGTGGTGCATGGGACCCGGAGCTCGGATAAAGAGTTGACCACCAGTCTTTCCCCCCAGGAAGAGCAAAGATAGTTCAAGGAACTCCTTGTAGTCGTCACGAGGTTGGCTTGCCTGAAGAGCGTTAGGTAAGTAAGTGAGCATCTCTTTTCTCATCTCTTGGAGTTGAGGGTTCTCAAACAAGCTGTCCGATGCTGAGACAAATGCTTCGTGGGAGAGAGATGGCCATTCCTTTTGAAATCGCTTAAAAAGGCCTGTTTCAGGACTTCCTGTTGAGCCAAATATTGAGGCAAAGACATCAGCAAGTATGACTTCAAGTATATGATGTCGACAACCGATCCAAACTAGCTCGTGACCCAATGCTTCTTCAATCCTGACACAGGCTCCGCGATGTAAACCCGTGTTTGACGCAGTGGTATCGAAGACGAGACCTCTCACATGCTGTTCCACGTTCCATAATTTCATAGTTTGAAGGCATGCCTGGGCCTGTGCTTCTCCAGTTCCTTGTTTCATCTTTGGGACACCAAGCAGCTTCTCCTGTCCATTGAATGTTATAAGGATTGCTATCCGATGCACATTCATCTTCTTCCCTTCAATGCCGGGGAGAAGCTTTCCGTCCCAATGGAGAAGGACAGGGTCTTCTAGAGAGAATGATTCTAGGTCTTCTCGAGCTGCCTGTTCTCGCCCACTTTCTCTGTAGCGATGAATAGAGCTCCGAGAGCACGTCATCCCAGACAGATCATGCCCCGCGGCCTGTAATACAGCTCCAGTTACGAAAACAGCATTCCGGTCAGAAAGATTGGTGCGATCCATTGCTCCAATGACTTCTGGAGATTGGAAAATGTTCGTAACCTTGTTCTTGGGACGCTTTGGTGCCGGAGCTTCAGACGAAGAAGGAATCGGAACCGATGGTCTATAGTCGTCGTCGTCTTGCGAAAAAAGGGAAGAAGAAGAAGAGGAAAGATCAATTGATGACACTCCTGCTTCTTCCAAATCTTTCTGTGTTGCTTCATGCCTTGCCTTCCTCTTGGCTTCCTTCTCCATTCTGGATCGCTTTCTGTCCTCTTGTGTAGTCGTTTCCTTATCAATGCCAGCCATGCTGCAAGAATTGACGTCCTTGCGCTGCATGGACAGGAAATTTCGGTCCTCAACGTTGACGATTGTGCTCATGGCATCACTGGTTGCGATGTCAAACAGTTCCTGGATGTCCGCTTTGAAGATGTCTTCATTCATTCTATCGCTGGCACGTTGCCTGGTCCTGTGCTTCTTGAGTGTTTTGTAGCGGTCTAAAAGCTTTGAAAGCTTACGGACACAGGAGTCGATCCGTTGAGTTGGGATCCGCGCTCGGGTCCAGACTTCAATCACCCTCTGGCATGCCTGGTTCAGACTGTCGGAGGTGGTTTGCTTTTGATTGATGTGGTGGTATTGCCCCAAGAGGAGGGCGTCAAGGCATGTAGGGAGCCTTGACGTGGATAAAGTTCCAGTTGCCATCCCTAGAAGCCAAACTTTTGGAATTGATCGAGTTTGAGCCATCGGACCTACGGAAGAAAAAGTACATTATAAATATATATTCAGAGTGGGGCGACCTCTAAATATTCACCAATCACGCTGCAATTTTACACAGACCATGTGGACACTAAATGGACAAAAACCACACTTGTGGAGACTATCTAAGACAATTTTGAAATTTCCCCCTATGGATTTGGACCACCCTAATATATATATATATATATATATATATATATATATATATATATATATATAATATATATATATATATATTATTGATGTAATTAATTCTTTTTTATTTAAGTAATTAAATGTCCTTATTTTGTACTAAGAATTTTCGTTGGTTTTACACTATGTACTGAAGATATTCAGCGTCAGTTAAAGGAAAAAATTGCAGCACAGTGTAATAGAATTAATGAGGAAACACTTCAAAATGTAACCGACAGCTTACAAACACGAGTGGAAATGTGTGTGATCGGCTACATGGAATGCAATTTGAGCATGTATTGGATTAATTGGTAACTTGATTGCAGTGTTTGTAATGTACAGTATGGTTAAAACTATTTTCTCCTTCAATTCTGTTATATCTTATTTTTATTTCCCTATGAGAACAGACTTTTGTTACACCCTATGTATATATATATATAACGGGTGCGGCAAAAGTAACGCCCTTTAAATAATTGTACATCTTTTTTTAAGGTGTATTGAGCCAACCACAAAATTAATTAAATTCCAGTTTATATATAACTTCCTTTCAAAAGAAGGAAATGCTTTTAACGTTTGCAAATGGTAAAAAAAGAGCAATGAAGTGGGAACTTGGAGTTAGTGGGACTCGAACAGGCGTCGTGTGGTTCCAGAGTCAGCGTTTCATCTTATTTAAGTACGGTTCATGCACTTAATCCACTTCGTCACTCGTTTCTCTTGTCTTTATGCGTGGCACGTAACCTTTTTTTACACCTGTAGAGTTTAGGTTCAAAGAAATTCGCTCCAGAAAAAAAAATCTTGTGAATAAAAGTAAAAAGCTCAACAATCACCAAAAATTCATAATTGGTTGCGAAAAATAATCTGAAAGAAAAGTGTTTCATATAATGCAAGTCCAGCAAGTCAAATATTTCCTTTTGTAATTACTTGTCATAAAATTTATAAAACTATTTTGTATGTTTATACTTAATAATAAAGGTAAAATTATAGAAAACGAAGTCATATTTATAATTTGTGTTACCTTTCGTATGTATATATATATATATATATATGTATATATATATATATATATATATATATATATATATATATATATATATATATATATATATATGTTAACCCCTCCGTCTATGGCCTTGGGCTGGTCGAAGTTGACGGGGGTTCTGGTTAGGTGGCAGCAACAGATTTGTTACCTTCGAGTAGCTGGTACCTTGTAGGGAATCGCAGTAGTTTCCTTTATACTACGCTCCGATTTCTTCTTGTAGGGGATCGGATGGTTCTGTGAAGTTTACTAAATTCTCTAAGTGTTCTCCGATTCTTCTTGTAGCATATCGAGAAATTATTTTTCTCTATTTTAAGACTAGGTTCTCTGAAGAAAGTAAGGCTCGAAGGAGAAGACAAAGATATTCTCTTACTGTAGTTTACTGCTAAAATGTTACAGATGATGATCAGCCTCTACGTCAGATCAGACAGAATCAGACTAACAATTTGAAAAATTATTTAACTTTATATACCCAATTTTTGGTGACATCATTATTATTTAAAGTTGACCTGTTTTGTTTTTTATTTTCAATAGGCTGAATTATTTTGCAAAATATTTGAAGATAAGGTAAATATTTTAGCTGTAGCAATGTCTAGACAGATAAGCAATATATTTGAAGATGAAGCCATATTTTTATTTTAAACCGCATATTGACAGATCTGATGTTATCATGATCTGCCGAGTTAACTAAAAATGGAAATTGAAATATGCATTTTATTATGGATTAAAATTAAACATGCATATGAGCAAAAATTAAATGCTTAAAATTTAAGATTAGGTGTTAAGCAAGACATGACTTCATCTTTTACAACGAAGAGAGAATAAATAAAGAAAATGAACATTGCAGAATTTAACACGATTACATTATTAAGCTAAATCTCAAAAAAATAAATAATTTAAAAAGGAATAATTCATCAATTATTCAGCAAAAATAAAATAGAAAGAAAATAAAAAATTTATCCGAACTTGCGATTCATATACAATTGGCGCTACACGAGTTTCGACTCCATATACAAAAATGAATATAATATATAAGAATATATGAATATAAAAATATATGAATAATTCATTTTACATATATATATATATATATATATATATATATATATATATAATATATAGTGTGTGTGTTATATATATGTATATATATATATATGTATATATATATATATATGCCTTGATTATTGGTTACCTTAGTTTTGTTTCCGCCTGAATTATTCATTCTGACGAAGGTCAAACTTAATGCTCCACCTTGGACCTACAGCTTAACGTGGAATCTGAACCACGATCCAAACAGGTGGTCAGAAATTACAGAGTCCCTCACCGGACTCGATCTCACGACCTCCCGATCAGTCGGCTAGCGTCTTAACCACTAGACCATTAGGGTACTCATTTATCTACCAACTTATTTTTAGGGAAGGATAAACAGCTGGCTAAGCCGCAACCTGCCTGCTCTTATCGAGAATCGAACCCGGGGCCGGTGGATTCGTAGTCAGCGGTGCTAACCACTGCACAACCGAGGCGCATTACATATACAGTATGTGTGGGTATATATATTATATATATATATATATATATATATATATATATATATATATATATATATATATATCATCAGCTTGGAAAGAAAAATCTATTAACCATTTCAAAATCAGGAAACACCACATTTGCTCCCGAATGTCTTTGAAAGGTCATGTTAACTAAAGAAATGGGGCCTTATGTAATTAGGGTAAGTTAATAATTTTGAGTAAATGGGGCGGAAACACCACTGAAAAGCAGACGCAGGAATTAAGATTTAAAAAATGAAACAGTAAAGGAAACCTTCCATTATATATATATATATATATATATATATATATATATATATATATATATATATATATATATATATAAAATGGGAGGTTTCCTTTATTGTTTCATTTTTACAGGCCAGTGTCGCTTACATCTCATCTCACTAAAATATTTGAAAGAATAGTTAGACAGAAAATCTATGACCTTTTGGAAACTCACAAAAAAATCAATGATAACCAACATGGGTTTCGGTCAGACAGATCATGCCTACCACAACTAATGGAACACTACAACAACATTATTGATGCACTTGAAAGTAATGAAAACTATGATGTACTATACACAGACTTTGCCAAAGCGTTCGACAAGTGTGACCATGGAATCATAATACATAAACTGAAGTAAATAGGCATAACAGGAAAAGTAGAGAAATGGATATATAATTTCCTTAGTGAGCGGCGGCAAGTCGTTACAGTACAAGGAGTATCTTCATCGGAATCAGAGGTCCTCAGCTCAATACCACAAGGAACAGTATTAGCTCCACTACTCTTCATAATCATGCTAACTGACATAGATGAGGACGTTACCAGAGACAGCACAGTAACATCCTTTGCTGATGACACAAAGATCAGTAGAAAAATAAGAAACCCAGAAGATATAGGATCTCTACAAACAGACATGAACAGAATCTACAAGTGGACGGAAGACAACAATATGAAATTTAACACTGAGAAATTTCATCTGTTACGGTAAAGCTGTTACTATATCATGAAAAAACCTTAGGGGACCATTTTGAGTTCAATCCCATCATGAAATGGATACGTTATGTGCCTTGAAAAGTGGACGCTCAATTTTGCCACTTGAGGTTTAAGTTTTGGTTTTTGGCTAAAAATACAATAGTTACCCCTTTTTCTTTGATGTATTCAATCCGACGCGAATGCAACGAGTCTTTTGCTTATATTGAGGTTTTGGATATAGTAGACTAGGTGTAGCTGTAACCCCTAGATCCTGTCCCAAAGCTGGATCCTATCTGCTTTGTAGATAGCTGGTGAGGGACGCTATATTTTTTTGGGCCTCTTTGCGTGTTGGCCACGTCGGGCTAACATCATGAAAAAGGAAAAACTATAGTGTTTGTCATTTACCATTACTTATTCGGACTATAATGGATTTAATTTTCCCAGAAGAGTTCCTTCTTCCATGCACGGTCTGTGTGTATCATGAAAAAACCTCAGGGGACCATTCTGAGTTCAATCCCATGTGTGTCTGTATATATATTGTAATGTGACGTGGTCGAACGATGTAAAAACCTTCGTTCACCATGTCTTAAGAAAACCATACTAACTCATTAACTCTCACCGTAATTTAACTGTAACTTTACCGTAATTTCTCATTAATCTACTTTTTTTAATACACATTATGAAAACCTGGAAAGTTACATTCACTCGTAATTTAATTCAATAATTATTAGAACACCAACTTCAAAAGGATCAATTAATTGATGAAAAACCTTCTTTCGCTTTATCGTACCATCTTATTAACTCGAGTTAATGTTTATTAACACTAATTTGTTAATTTAAGTTATAATAATAATAATAATAATAATAATAATAATAATAATAATAAAATAATGATAATTACATATCAGTTAGTATGTTAATGTAGTTGATAATGATATTGTTGAGATGTTAAACATATTTTCCTGTCCTCCATTGCTTCTAAATATTGAAAAAGCAAAACAGAGTTCAAAATATTATAGAATATCATCTATATGGCAATATTTCTTAAACTTTTTGGACTACCCACCGTTCATATATTTACTTACTATTCACGTACCCTCCCCCACCCCTTATTTTATCAACCCTGTTTCGACCTTGTGTGAAACGTAGCACAAGCTGTAACCTAGAGACCAACGTTTAATTTAAATGAAATTGGTTTTAATATTTAAAATATACACATTTTTATTTTACAACATATAAAAATGCAATTTATTTTCTATATAGATTAAAACAAAAACAGAAAAAATGAAGAACACACGCACACACACACACACACACACACACACACCACACACACACACACACACACAGGCAAAGCGAACAAAAGTAACCGATTATTAACAAATTGAATTGTCATTAGGGCAGTCAAAAGTTGACCGAAAAAATTAAGAAAGTTGACCTTACGAATTGAAAAAATTGACTTATAAAGTTGCCTTTACTTTCAATAATAAAAACGATACTTTAATTACTTATTCTTGCTCTTCTACATCAGTTGACCGATTGTGGTAAATTATGAAGTATTTGCCGACATTTTCTGGCAAAAAATTGCGATCATTACTTAATAATTTATTAAGCATGGAGAAAGATCTCTCTACAGCGGCAGTTGTTGGTTGACATTGCAAAAGCTGACCATAAACTGTTGGTGAGATTTCAGGTCTACTTAGGTTAATTATTTCACAAATACCATTTGTCTTGAGTCTTGTTTCAATGTATTGTTTGACTGAACACATATCTTCGCCAAGGTTGATAGAAGAAATGGTTTCATATGCCTCTCTAATGGTGCAATCAGATGCTTCCATCCTAGTCACTAAGCTAGCAATCAAACTATAATTCATTTTGATTGACATTAGTTGCTTTGGCAGTTTTTCATTAGCAACACTCTCTTTAGCCTTCTGAACAATGATTCCTTCATCTTCAAAATTTTCCACAATTGTCTTCACATTTGGAAAATTGTCTGCATAATAAAAAGCAGCGTTCAAGCCAGCTTGCCCAACGTGTTACAATCGGTTCTGGAGGAGTTCCTATTTCAGCAAACAATTTTTAGTTATTTTAATTATTTATTCCAAAAAATTGACTTTATTTACCTCATTGCTATTTTTTGACCTAACAGGTAAAAGTTGACTTTTAGTTGACCTATTAACTTTGGTAATATACCCCCTACAGGTGTTTTTATTGCATTTTCAGTCGTTTCAGCGAAAAGTGCCCATAGGAAACAATTTGACTTTATTGACTTTTAACCGCCCTAATTATCATAATAACTGAGTTAGTTAAATATTCGTCGCAAAGTCCGTAGAGTTTTCTTTATTTGCCAGTGCATAAAAGTCTACGGTTTTTACGACAAGTATTTAACTAACTTAGTGATTATTATAATACTGTAGAATTTCTGATATATATATAATGTTATAATGTTATAATGTTTCAGACCAACAAAGACCCTAGGATCCACTCATGGCTGGTCTACCTAACTGTGTTCGTAATCGTGTATTGTGTATACACATACGAGGAAAAGTGTAGGTGTGGCTGTAAAGACTGTACAGTAATGTAGAAATGTGTGTGCACCCATTATGGGTCTCCCATTTAAAGGTGTTTGTGGGGCAAGTGAAGATCATGAGTTTTTCAATACCTCACAGTACTATGGGGGGCACCGCTCGGCAGAGGAATCTCTTTAAATGGGGTGTGTAAGGACAGAGAGTATCCCCTAACCCAAGACGCTGCCTCCCTATATCCCACAACACTTGTGTTGAGCTGTGGGATCTATCCCCACAAAGCCTTAATTTTACTACCTTAAACTATACCCTTTCTATCAACATGCGCGTCCAATCGATTCTTAAACATGTTTATAGACGTGCTACTAATTACTTCTACCGGCAAACTATTCCAGCTATTTACTATTCTATGCGTAAAAAGTTTTTCGCAACTGCTGTCTCGAACCTTCTACTTGTCAACTTACACCCGTTATTTCTAGTCCTATTATATTGAGATATTTCGAAAAAGCTATCTCTATCTACGTTATCAAACCCATTCATAATTTTGAAAACCTGGATTAGATCACCCCTTAACCTCCTAGTCTCGAGTGTAGTCAATTTTAACTCTTTAAGCCTATCCTCGTACGACTTTGACCTAAGAGACGGAATCATCTTAGTTGCTCGTCTTTGAACTCTTTCGATTTTGTCTATATCTTTGCGCATATGCGGATTCCAAAATTGGACCGCGTACTCCAAATGAGGTCTAACTAATGATTTATAAAGAGGAACTATAATATCGCGCGATTTGTACTCAAAATTTCGAGCTATAAAACCTAACACTTTGTTCGCCTTATTGACCGCCGCTGTACTTTGTTTCGCTACTTTTAAATCACCAGTGACTATAACTCCTAAATCTTTTCCTGCTCTACGCTTGTTAAATCTTTCCCTGACATACTATACGCAAAATTACCGTTACGCGAACCTATATGCATAATTTTGCACTTATCCACGTTAAATCTCATTTGCCATGTGACTGACCAATCAACGATTTTATTCAGATCTTCCTGAATTTTACCTCTATCTTCGTCATTAATCGCCCTACCACCCAGCTTCGTGTCATCCGCAAACTTTGAAACTGTACTGACTAGGCCGACATCTAAATCGTTAATATATATAAGAAAAAGCAAGGGGCCCAATACAGAACCGTGAGGAACGCCACTCGCTACATTAGCCCAACACGACTCCGCTCCATCAACGACCACCCTCTGTTTCCTGCCTCGCAACCATTCTTCTAGCCAATTTATTACTACACCCCTGATTCCATGAGCCTTAGTTTTTTTCAATCAGTCTTTTGTGCGGCACGGTGTCAAACGCTTTTTGAAAATCTAAATACACTACATCAACCGCCCGATGTCTATCGTAAACGTTAACCACGCTTTGGAAAAATTCTAAAAGATTAGTTAAGCAAGATTTGTTTCGCCTAAAACCGTGCTGCGTATTTCTGACCAGATTATGCACTTCTAAGTGTTCGACTATACGATCCCTAATTATTGATTCCAGTAGCTTACCTACAACAGACGTTAAACTGATTGGCCTATAATTTCCCGCCGCACCTTTATCGCCTTTCTTAAAGATAGGTGTTACGTTTGCTAACTTGAAATTATCTGGTACGCACCCCTCAGAAATAGATGCATTAAAAATCTTTGTTAGCGGCACAACAATGCTATCTTTTAATTCTTTTAGTTGTATGGGATATATGGAATCCGGACCCGGTGATTTACGCGTTTTCATTTTATCAATATAGCGCATTACTTCCCCTTCACTAACGACAATATTATCCAAAATATTACCATTATCAAAAGGTATTATGTCTATGACCGTAGGGATATTCGTTACATCTTCTATAGTAAAAACTGACGTAAAAAATTCGTTTAGCAAGGTAGCCATTTCCTTGTTTTCAGAGACTAGATCTCCATTTCCATTTTTTAATGGACCTAAGACACTTTACTGGATTTCTATTATTGACGTATTGAAAGAATCGCTTGGGGTTTTCTTTACCGTCACGAGCTATGGAGATTTCAAATTCGCGTTTTGACTTTTTTATTACACTTTTAGCTTCACGCCTTAAAGATATGTAGTTGTTTCGTAACAACAGATTATCTTTATCGGACTTGTATAGCCTATAAGCCCTCTCTCTACTCTTTATAATGTCTCCTACTCTAGAAGTAAACCACAAGGGCTTGTTGTTTACTTTCGCACGCTTAATTTTGTACGGTACACATTCCTCATTTATAGTCCTAAATACCTTTACGAACGATTCCCACATTAGTTTTGCGTTGGAGTTCCCCATTACGTTTTCCCAATTGACGTGTGAAAATTTATTTCGAAATTACTAAAGTCTGCGTGCTGGAAGCTAGGAATTTTAGTCGAGTTAGTTGGTTTCGAGTGACTTACTGAGAGGACAAACTCTACCATATTGTGATCTCTATTGCTCAACGGTTCTATTACTTGAAGATCAGTAATTAGCCTATCATCCGTAGTTATTACTAAATCTAAAATACTGTCCAACCTCGTAGGTTCCCCAACCTTTTGAATAAGAAAGCTATCCTCGAGAAAATTAACTAAACGATTACCTTCCGCGTTCCCTGCATTGTATCGTAATTCACGTTGGCGCAATTAAAGTCACCCATAACTAAAGCCTGCTCACTACCGATTATTCTCTTTAGTTCACGATATAACGCTTCGTCCGTAGCAGCTGTTTGATTTGGGGGCCTATATATAACCGCAACAAGAAGTTTGAAATCGTTGAATTTAAGTTCTGCTATAGTCGAATCTATCGGTTCTGGAATTGAGTGCTTTACTTCTATAACGTTCGCAATATTATCTTTGATATACAACATAACACCGCCTCCTCGCCTACCTATTCTGTTTTTAACAAAAAGTCTATAACCTTTAATTTGATACTCCCCTACAAGTCACGTGTTTCAGTGCTAAGCCACGATTCATTTATCGCAATTAAATCATAGTCTTTACAAGCAATTAAAGAAAAAAATTCGTTTATTTTATTTCGTAGGCTACGAGCATTTAAGGATAGAACCTTCAAATTGTTTGTAATTGCGACACCTTCGCGAGCGCGGGGGAAATTTGTGGAATTTACGCTGGGACCGTTCGGCTTACGGCAGCCTGAAAAGAAGAGACAGTATTATGAAATAGTCTTCCTAAACGCGCAGCTCCAACTTCATTAAGATGAAGTCCATCTTCGAGGAACAAGTCCCTCCTGCCGTAGAAACTGTTCCAAAAATTAGCAAAATGCACTCCTTCCTGTTGGCAAAGAGACTTTAGGTTATTGTTAATATAGGTCGCCTTGCTGTAGAAATCGCTTCGTTGGATAATTCGAGGAAGTATACCTGTTAAAACAATCTTATTAGTTTTCTCCCTTAATCGCTCTAATAAGTCCCTGTACCTAGCCAACAGTTCTTCCGATCTAGAATTTAAAACGTTATTAGTACCGACATGAATAACATACGTTGTGTCCTCGGCGGTACTGTCTGTAAAATGGTCAACATTATTAGTTATATCCTCCACCCTTGCACCAGGGTAGCAGTAACGGCGCCTACGACGAGGGTTTCTCCCACAGAATTCCTCGAGCTGCCCTCGAACAATGGAATCACCAACGAGTCGTATTTCCGGTTCATCAGTATCTTCGAACCCTAAAACAGAAAACTTATTGCTTGTTATTACTGGTAGACAAGGCTTTGCTTTTCTCAATGGGGCTCCATTTCGCACTCGAACGAAGGGTTGGGAACTAGGGGAAGAGAGAGGGCTATTAGTACTATTTATATTATTAATAGAAACTGAGGCAGGAGGGGTCGTAACTGGAGTCTCAAGGGATTCTAATTTTGCCGTCAGGAGCATCACGCTTTCTTCAAGTCTCACCCTGGCCTGCCTCTCACGGTCTAATTCGTTCCTCAGCACTTCCATGCTTGAGCACCACCTGCAAACTAACTGATCATTATTATTAGCCATTGTAAACGCGTAAGCAGCAAATTTCCCTTCACAGCGACTGCAAGTACTTGACGGGGGTGCCATGCTTTTAATTAGTTGAATAACAAAAAAAACAAAAAGAAAAAAAAAAAAAAAAAAAACGAGCGTTTGGAAAATAAAATTACAACGTAGGTCCACCGCGTTCTTGAAACGCAGAAACAGGATCTTGTAACACAAATTTATTACTAAATTAATATAGAATTAAGCTACCGACGAAAGAAATGTTAAAGAAAAAGTATTAAATGGAACTTATCTGGTCGCTGACTTAATCCTTTTTTTCCCACGGTAGGTGACCCTTTTCGAGGTCAGGTAGTGTGTGAAGGAACTCTGAACCTTAAAAAACCACGTTTCTGATAGATTTAAAAACAACAAAAACAAACCAAGGGAATTTGAACCTTATGACTGCACGTCTTCTGATTGATTTAAAAACGAAAGAAGGCAAGCCACGTTCAGTAGCCTTGGTTTGATCAAATAATATAGTACTGAATAAAGTCAATAAATGAAATATATTCGTTAATGAATGATTAGTAGCACGAAGTAATTTAGTTAAGAATGCACGGAACACTTTTTTTTTTAAAACACTTCAACGAAAACCACTTATTCAATTGATAGCACTCGACAAAACACGTCTGTTCACAAGGAGAGACTGATTAAACTCTCGGTGAGCGAAGATTTTGAACGTTACTCTGTATGTTTAATCTGACAGTGCTTAGCTAACTATAAACCAACGAATGTTTTAGCGGTCTTGATATTTTTAATGCTTTTTTTGTTTTTTGCGCGTAATTTAAAATTTTCCGTGTAATAACATTTTTATGGTCTTAAAATACTTAGCGCGTGAATACAAATCCGCGTTGTAAGAGTACGCGTTATAGCAAGGCCGACGGCATATATATATATATATATATATATATATATATATATATATATATATATGCCGTCGGCCTTGCTATAACGCGTACTCTTACAACGCGGATTTGTATTCACGCGCTAAGTATTTTAAGACCATAAAAATGTTATTACACGGAACATTTTAAATTACGCGCAAAAAAACAAAAAAAACATTAAAAATATCAAGACCGCTAAAACATTCGTTGGTTTATAGTTAGCTAAGTACTGTCAGATTAAACATACAGAGTAACGTTCAAAATCTTCGCTCACCGAGAGTTTAATTTTAGTATATCTATTTCGCACGAAACAATATGAAAAATGTAAACGCAACACTATGAAAACTCCCAGGTAACGTTCAATGGATAATTCAAAACCTTCGCTCACCGAAATTGTAATTTTACGTCTATTTCAGACAACTTAAAGAGCTAACGACAAAACGTTTGTCAGAAGCATTTACCATGGCTGATCAATAGCAAAGTTTTTTCCGACAATGATCCAAACATGGAAAGGAGCGGCACATTTAGTAGAAAAAATTGGATGAACTTTCTAGCAGGCTATAAAGAAATTTATCACGGAAACAAAGTCGTGTCCGGCAGTTAAAATCGATGCATATTTAAGAAGAAATCTGACGTTAGTGATCCAGACGTCCTGACAAAGAAAATACTGAGGAAGCACGCCAGTCAACTTCAAGTGAGGTGTAACATGTATTTACTGTACTTGGCTGTATTTTTACTGTACTGTACTTGGTAGTATTTTTTTTTCTTTTGTAACTTTCTTAAATAGATTTTTTACTGTAATGTTTGTTTCTTCAATACATTACGCATTAATATATGTTGATAAAAGCGTTTGAACAATTGATAAATTGAATTTTAAGGAAAACAAGCTTATCACGCGCGCAATTGCATAACGCGTTGTTTTTTTCAGAACGCATCCCGCGCGTTATAGCAGGTCGACTGTGCATGTGTATATATATATGTATATATATAGAGAAGAGAGAGAGAGAGAGAGACTATGTATCATATTTTTTATGCAGGAAATAGAGTCGAGGGCAAGGCTGCAAAAATTATCCCCTTCCCTATAGAAGGAAAAGGAGAGAGTCGAAATCAATGTTTCCGAGACTGTTAAAAACTATCCCCCATTTCTTTTTAATTTTTGAAAAGAATGCGTAGTGTGTAAAACGCATGTACTGTATGTGTAGTAAGAAATAGAGGAGAAGCCTGTGTTTGAAAGCGTACTGGACTGCTCATAAGGTAGATGAAACACTGAAAAAGATCAGATATACATATATATATACATATATATATATATATATATATATATATAGATATATATATATATTATATATATATATATATATATATTATATAAAATCCTATTAAATCCTTCATATCGCGGCAAATACGGTACATAGAACCATGAAATTTTAGTGTGTTAGTATTAGATAATTTTATGGTTTGTATGCCATCTTTTAGCATTTTAGCTGATAAATTGGATTTATGGCGAACATTCCAGAAAAATCTTGCTAATCATAGGTTCACGTTGATAATTAAAGCGATTTTAAGTAACGTAGCCAACTGCAGGAGGTTTGGACAAGGTTCTCAAGAAAATCGATAAAACAGGAGATATCTAAAGAATACCAGGTAGCGGTATTAAATTTGGCCACCAAAAAGTACTGATTTAAATCCTGTCGATTACGGCCTTTAGGAAAATTTGTCGCAGAGAATTTATCGGGTCAAAGTAGAAATGTCGCTCATTTACGACAGTTTCTTCTGGAAAAATGGGATGAGCTACCACAAGAGCAAATCAACAAAGCCATAGATGAGTTCCGTCCTAGACTGAAAAAGGTTGTAGAAGTTCGTGGTAAACATATCGAGCAGTTTTTTTAACATCAAGATAGCACCATATGTGAGTACTTTGTAACTTTTTATCTGCACATACAATGCAGTGGTAGTGTAAATGGAAATTTCCAGTGGCATAAAGAAATGTTCAATAAATCCGTAATTTTCATTAGTTTCTTTTGAAATCCGCTCACCGTATAGGAAATTTACTTAGTTGTAGGGTGTAAAAACAATATTGAAATCTGACCATAACTTTGGATGATTTTACAGCCAAAGTAAAGTTCGAGGTCTCCCTTTTTTTTTTGCCGACCCGATATATATATATATATATAATATATATATATATATATATATATATATATATATATATATATATATATATATATATATCAAAGCTATCCTATTATAATCCTATTATAATTATAATAAGCGAACTAAAGTTCATAACATTTTAATAATTGCATAATTGCAGAGAATTATTAAAATGTTAAGCGTCTTAGTTCCCCTATTTATCATTAAATTGAGAACCCCAAGCGAAATTAATATATATATATATATATATATATATATATATATATATAGAGATAGAGAGAGAGAGAGAGAGAGAGAGAGAAGAGAGAGAGAGAGAGAGAGATCAAAGCCTACGTTTCCTTACTTTAAATTATCTTTATCCCAAAAATCACCCATGTTTGTTAAACTTGAACTATGAAATGATTTAAATAGTGACTCTTGGCTTTTGTTGTCACTTCTATCAGTCGCTTGTAAAATTTTTAAACAAGTTTTGGTACATATTTCCTGAGGGCTGTGTCTTTCTCAGTATTCTTCCGAGTGATGCAAATTTGCGACCTTCATTTACGAAGAGGAGTCTTTAACTCTCTGCATAAATTTTCTGTCGGATTCGGGTTAGGTGATTTCGAAAGCCAGTCCAAACTTACATTTTGTTCCTTCGCAACCAAGTTTTTTTGTTAGTTTTTAAAGTATGACTCGAAATATTCTTTAAAATTAACAAAAAAAAACGAATTTACTCACAATTGATGTTTATTACAGTCTAGCTAATTCGGTTTTATTCCAGTTTGATTTAATTCCAGTTCGATTTTATTCTAGTTAGATTTTATTCCAGTTCAATTTTATTCCAGTTCGATTTTATTCCAGTGAGTTCGGCTTATTTTCGGTGTATTCTGTTTTATTTAAGTCTTCATAAATTCTAAATTTATAGATGCCTAACGTAATTAATCGTACCCTCAGCCAGAAAAAGGGGTTGGGGGCTAACCCCACATTGATTTTGCAAGAAACCATCGTACTTCAGAAATCTAACCTATGCTAACTAACCCTACTGAATTGTACAATTTACTAGAAAAGTGTCCTAACCGGGAACTAAATGGTAATTCGATCTAATTCCAGTATTACTGGACTCTGTTCAAATGTCTTTCGATTTAATTCCAATCACCACCACTCGAAAGAGAGAGAGAGAGAGAGAGAGAGAGAGAGAGAGAGAGAGAGAGAGAGAGAGAAATAGCTAATTAAAACCCGTACATTGCCTTTCACATGACTAAAAGCAAAATTTCATTTGGAATTGAATTAAAACATTGTTTACCCTCGAGAGAAAATCAAATTATGTGGAAAGAAGAAAAAAAAAAAAAACATTTCAAATTATTTCAAGTGATTTCAAATTATTTCAATTTTCTTTCTCATAACGAACGAAATAATAAATTGACAAATCATAATTTTTTTTTTATTATTATTATTATTATTTATTAAATAATAAATAAATGTAAATTTCTAGCCAGAATAAAATAAATTAATAATGAACTTTATTCTCTCTGTACACTAGAATGCTACTCCAATTCCCCTAAGATTGTCTCTCGTATTTCAGGTCAACTTTCAATTATTCCACTTCACGCCTCGCTGAGCCCCAACTCGGGAAAAATCCCTTTCCACAATCGCGAAGAGAAGTTAAAGAAGGAATCATATGAAATTCAAGTAGAACTAATACATATATATATATATATATATATATATACAGTATATATACACAAATGGTAGGAAATGTGCACTCCAACTTCCCAACTCCAAACGTACATGTGTAATCCATGCGTACAGTACATACATACTGGCCATGCGTACTTGTAAATACGTATGCATAATATACATACACACGCATACAAAAACCAAAGGTTTTTACATCTATATATATACAGGATGTTTCATAACATGTGGGACGCACTTTCAGGATGGATTCAGGATCTGAAAACAACGAAAAAAGTTTATATGACATGCCTAAAATCGCTTTGTTTCCGAGTTTACAGCCCCTTATGTGTTCTAGCAAGTATCCGCCTTACCTTTAAAGGAAGTGCTCAAAATGACCGCCTTGCGCTTGAATACACGCCTGAACACGCCTCGTCATAGATTGTTTGACGCTTTCAGACATTGCAGGTATTGCTCGGATTTTCTGACATCTTTGTTCTACACGTTGGCAAAGCATTTCAACGTTGTCAATGGGTGTCACGTAAACGATGGATTTCAGATGACCCCACATGTAAAAATCGAGTGGATTCAAGTCCGGCGAACGAGCAGGCCACGCAATGGGTCCTCCACGGCCTATCCACTTATTAGGGGAATGGTCATCCAAATAGTCTCTGGCTACTCGACTAAAATGAGGCGGAGGGCCGTCATGCATAAACCACATACGACGTCGGACACCAACAGGAACTTTATTTAGAAAATCGCTTAAATCATTCCTTAAAAAATTGGAATAGGATTTTCCTGTTAATCTTCCAGCCAAAACAAAAGGAACGATTAAGTTGTCGGCAATAAGTCCTGCCCATACATTGATACTAAATTGTTGCTGGTGCCTTCACTGGATGATGGCATGCGGATTCTCTTCGGCCCAGTGATCAGTGTTGTGAAAATTGATCACGCCATTTCTTGTGAAGGCAGCCTTATCAGAAAGCAACACGGACGATAGAAAAAGAGGATCGCGAGAACACTGTTGAAGGAACCAAATACAAAAAGGCCTCTCGTGGTGGGAAATGAGCTTCATTAAGGCCTTTTACTCTCTGAATGTGATATGGGTAAAGCTTTTGTTCCCGTAAAATTCTCCACACAGTTATGTATCTTACACCCTCTGCTGCTGCTATCCGTCGGGTGCTGACACCAGGATGTTCCTCCACGCGATTCAGGACTCGCTCCTCCAACTCAACAGTTCTGGAGCTCATTGGTCTACCACTATCTGAAACTCGCTTGTTGAATGATCGAATGATCCTGTATCACAGACGGCGATTCGGAAACCTTTCCGCATACAGACGTGATGCTGCGGCCGCATTACACTCGGCAAGTCCATACACGAGATGCGTGTCTGCCATTTCTCTGTTTGAACACGCCTCTATTCTCATTTCAAATGCACACTATCACTGAATAGCACAAAAACGTTTAAGGTTTTTTCTCGCTGGACTGCAATTATTCATGGTAAGAAGTTACGAATACGAACAGTGAAACATCGCGATGCACCTCTGACTGACTGATAGTTCTACACTCAACGATATTGAAACATGTCATAGAGTGTACAAAACATTACAATCGGCAAGGCCATACATGAAATAAATCTCGTATACACTCTCAAACATTGTCGGCAAGCAGTGTTTGTAAACAGTTTACGGAAAGAATTGCTGGAACACAAACGGCTGTAACTCGGAAACAAAGCGATTTCTGGCATATGTTTATATAAACTTTTTTAATTGTTTTCAGGTTCTGAATCCATCCTGAAAGTGCGTCCCACACATGTTATGAAACACTCTGTATAGACAGGTACTCATTTAAAACACACTTTTTCTTTCTTTTAATAAAAACAAATAAGTAGACACTATTTTTTAGACTTTTTTAAATAAATATATAAACCGTACGATTTATATTTATAAAAGAAATGGCGATTTGGAACATTTTCCTCCCATTTTTTGTAGTTTTTGTCCAATATTTTACTTTCTGTGTCGTTAATATTTTGCGTCACAGACAGCTGTTAAATTTTCTTATTATTCGTTAATATCAACTATTCAATTAATTACATTATTTCTCTTGCTGGAAACGTAGAGAGAGAAGAGAGAGAGAGAGTATGTGTGTGTGTGTGTGTGTGTGTGTGTGTGTGTGTGTGTTGTGTGTGTGTGTGTGTGTGTGCGTGCGCCCGCTAGGGGAATGTTCTTTGAATTATGAGAAATTTATTACAGAATTACAAGCTAAGAAAGACATTAAGATCCACTCTAGGTTAACCCAGGAAGAAGTAGAAAAAATAGAAAAAGCAAATGAAAATTAAGCTTTCATGCAGGAATTGTAGCAAGGTATAGAACAGATAAGGCTCTCCCCCTTTGATGACAACCACTGCTGAGAGCAAATAGTTGTGAAAGAAGATTTATAGAAAAGTAGGAAAAAGTATAATGATAATAATAGCTTCAGAGTTCATTCACACCATGCGTGCACTTATCTCGTGTACCCAATTACGCATTAGAGGATAGTAGAAAATAAAGGAGAGCATGAAACAATAAACTACTTAATGTAATCTACACCATCCATTTTTTTTAAGGAATTTTTTTTTATTATATACAAGAAGTCATCATTTCATCGTTGTATCATTTCTCCGATGAATGCCAAGGCAATCCAGCTGAGACACCCACTTTTAAAAATTAGTTAGTTATATTGTCATCTTTCGCACTGGAATCACTTGGACAGGGAAGCAGTGATCGAGAGGCACCTACAGCTGTCCAGCACCCCGAATTTAAGAACTCCCCAACAGTATACATGTGCGTATTTTTCCCCTTTTTTGTTACATACTACTATTTAAAACTAAAGTTCTACTCTAGCTAAGTAGCTTCCCTGAAGTTGACTAAGTCTTTTCGAAGCTTTTGACGCCTGAAAATTCCCATCCAGCTTCCCCTCGTCTGAGGAACTCTCAGTCCTCCGAAATCAGACCAGACCAGCGCCTCCTACTCCATTTATTACAAAAGGGAGCACCAATACTTCTATATAAAATTATAAAAGTTTCTTTCTTTAGTAAGTTAAATATTTTGCGATTTTCCTAAAAAGTACTTAACAATCCTAATTTCACTTTATTGTCTCATTTACATTCTCAGTGACCGGAAGAAATCATTTATACAGGGTGTCCCATAAATCCGGTCTCATAGGAAAATTTATTTTAAATTAAATTTACAAAAATAGTACATTACAGTAGAACTAAAACAAATGTTTAAATTGATGTTTTGGTTTGAGACCTTTTTTGTTGCAGGTAGAATAACACGCAGTGGCTAATATGCAAGTGAGTTACACTCCTGAGGAAAATGCACCTAAAGGCCTCCGCTTTTCCTCAGGAGTGTAACTCACTTCCATATTAGCCACTGCGTGTTATTCTACCTGCAACAAAAAAAGGTCCCAACCCAAGACATCAATTTGAACATTTGTTTTAGTTCTAATATATTATTTTTGTAAATTTAATTTAAAATAAATGTTCCTATGAAACTGGACTTATGGGACACCCTGTATATATATATATATATATATATATATTATATATATATATAATATATATATATATATATATATACAGGGTGTCCCATAAGTCCGGCATCATAGGAGAAATTCATATTTTTATATTTCTACAAACCATAATTTATGCTCGGGATGCCAATTTCCCGTCCACCATTCTGTTCAGTGACGAGGCTGTTTTTTATGGAAATGGTGAGGTAAATCGACAGAACACCCGCTACTGGTCTCAAAACAACCCTCACTGGTATACCTCTTCAAAGGAACAAGGTGCATCTCGGGTGATGATATGGTGTGGCATTTGGAAGGATCGCATCATAGGCCCCCCTCTTTTTCGATGAACATGTCAGTGGAGGCACCTACCTACGTATGCTCAGGAAGAAGCATTTCCCAGTGCCTTGAACGAAGAAGGAAATTTCCCAACATGGTTCCAGCAAGACGGCGCTCCTGCACATTACAGCACCCAAGTAAGAGAATACCTGTACCAACAATTCCCTGGTCATTGGATAAGACGTCGAAGGCCTGTGGAATGGCCAGCTAGAAACCCGGATCTCACGCCACTAGATTTTTATCTCTGGGGCCACTTGAAAGCGCTGGTATACGCGGCAGCGCATTATTCGGGCATGTAACACCATTACTCCTGACATCATTCACTGTGTGCTTGCTGACTGGGTATCACGTCTGAATTTGTGTATTGAAAACAATGGTGGACATATTGAGCACGTTCTGTAAATAAAAGCTTTTGTTTTGCCTTTTTTTATTATTTTTCCTATGATGCCGGACTTATGGGACACCCTGTATATATATATATATATATATATATATAAATATATAACATTTTTTACACGATAAAAAACTAAAAAAGTAACAACCAGGAAGCTCATTCTCCCACTCAACTCAACCCAACCCAGGAGCTAGTAGGCGGGAGCGAACCAGAGTCTCACCGCTCAGAGCCTACCAACGTAATCACTGAGCTACCGGGCACTCAGCGAAAGATATAAATTGTAAAAGAAAAAAATTTGTTCCTTTACCTTACCTTACAAACTTACAAAGGTTCCGCGCGATGATTCCTCATTTCGCGAAAGTCAAGCTTGTCGACCCCCCCCCCCCCCTCCCCTTGTCAACCCACTGTTGAATTATTACAAAACTCGGTTTAGCTTCTTTAAAAGAAATAGTTTTAGACGGACTCTTGTAAAGATGAACACCCTGTAGCTTCACCTTCAACTCGAGATAACAAAAGAAAAATCAAAAGATTTCGGTACAAATTCGAACCGAAACGAAATTCGGGGAATTACGATGAAGTTAATGAATGTTCACCACCGTCTGAAGCTACAGTATATATATATATATATATATATATATATATATAATATATATATATATATAGTTACAAACATTCCTAAAAATGTTAGAATGTTTATTGCAAGCATTTACTGTAGACCAAACATAGCAAAATGCCATTCCAACGATTTCCCTCACTACAATTTCATTATTATTTTAAAATAATAAAAATTTGATAGAGGCGAGCTATTCTCTCTAATTAATTTAGAATTACTCGGAAATTAGGACCGTTCATATACAGAAGGTTGACAAGAAAGATAGACACTACGATGATTGTCCTGGAGAATAAATGGCAACTCTCATCAATGGAATACCAATGGAATGGCATCAATGAAATGCCAGTTTGGCATAATGCAAAGGTGAAAACAACACGGTACTCAATATATTAAATAAAAAAAAATTTGTTATTATTTGCCGACTTTTATTATCAAATCAAAAATTAATGGAAAAACCCAAGGTGTCTATTTTTGTCAATTTCCTGTATTTAAGCAGTTTTACGATGTTTCCGGATTGAGGTTACAGATATTTTTGCACACACTGTATAGTTTGTAAAAATGTTTTGAATCAGGCGTTCGCAAACTTTCGTTCTGTTTACATATACATTAACAAAATCTCATGAGAAGGTAGAAACAATTCGGATACGAAATACAGAAGGTATTGAAGAAGAGAAAAAGTAGAAAAATCTCACACACGGATTCTGGTGGACCAGCGCCCCCCCCCCCTCCACACACCTAAGCGGCCCTTCATACGCTATTCGTGGTGGCCCTTCCAAGATTTGTAACACATACAGCAAAAAAGAAAATTTACCGTACACCCCCCCCTTTTCGTTAAATTTTACAGGGTAGACCTAAAACTTTTGTTGTATAGACCATATATTCACTTCTCCGAGCTACAAACTCTAATGGAATATGCCGTAGCCATATTACAACGCTCTCCTGTTAGGTCAACGAAGTTAAGCGACACTGGGTCTGGGTAGGTAGCCGTTCTCCGCATCCAGATGATGTAGCGACCTGTGGTTCGGAGCCCAGTAAAGCTGTGAGTCTCCTCCTTCGATTACTAATCGATTACAAAAGTGGGAATACAGTGACCACAGTTAACTTACAGTGTAGCCCGATTTTGGCAGTAACTTTAGGATCTTTTCCGTTTGACTGCCGCCATTGAAACATAATTAAACTTTTTGTGTTCTTTATAAGGCTAACTAACAAAAATATCACGACCTAAACTAACCAATCGTCAAGGTCGTACAATTCACCTACGATTGGTTAGGTTAGGTCGTGATATTTTCGTTAGTTAGCCTTATAAGGCTAAGTAAAGAAGGCTGGGGGCACTCACCTCTTATGTTTCAATGGCGGCAGTCAAACGGAAAAGATCCGTAACTTTATACAGTAACATTATACAGTAATTTTATACAGTAACTTCATACAGTAACTATATACAGTAACTTCATACAGTAACTATATACAGTAACTTTATGTAGTAACTGCTTACAGTAACTTTATACAATAACTTTGTACAGTAACTTTATAGTGTAACTATATGCAGTAACTTTATACAGTAACAATATAAAAAACTTTATACAGTAACTTTACACAGTAACTTTTTGCAGTAACTTTATACAGTAACTTTATACAGTAACTTAACTTTTGTAGCCTCTAACCTTTAATTTTAGTGTTTTATTGAAATTAATTTTATACAGAATATTTTTTAATAAAGTTTTTCCCTTAATTTCCTGCCAAAATCTCATTAACTTATATATATATATATATATATATATATAGTTTGGCTTTTTTTTTAATATAAACTATTTCCTATCTAAAAATATTAAGGTCAATTTTCAATCTTGATTCCGTGCATGCATCATTTTTCCATTACACGATCAGCCTTATTGAAATCGGAGAATGATTTTATTTATATATATGTGGAGGGGTGTGTGTGTGTGTGTGTGTGTGTGTGTGTGTGTGTGTGTGTGTATACTGTTGTGCCCCAAGGATCTAGGATTAAATGTAGCGATTAAATGAAACTCCCTACACGGACTTATTAAACACACACACACACACAATACCTGTTAGACGTTAGTTCATTTTGTATTTAATAACTGTTAAGTATTATTTGTGAAGCAAAGGTTATTTTTTTAAAACAGAAGGAAGAGAATTTAATTAAATTTTCATTCCCAAATTAAGGGTACATGATGGACCAGCCCTACCTCCACCCCCCCACCCCCACCCCACCCCCCACGGAAAAAATTCGCCCATATTTTAATGCGAGACAAAAAACACCTTCGGTCCAAAAATAAGAAAAAAATTCCTGAGTTCCAAGAAGGATTATATTATTAGCCAAATTTTCGCTGGAATATATGACGTCATTGTCTCTCTCTCTCTCTCTCTCTCTCTCTCTCTCTCTCTCTCTCTCTCTCTCTCTCTCTCTCTCTCTCAAGTGCGTTTCCATATGGTTTATTAAATATTTCTCTTTTTCTCCGTGAATTTATTCTTTCCATTTACTGCAGATATTTACACACCTTATTATTATCATTATTATTATCATTATTATTATTATTATCATTAGCATTATCATTAACATTATTATTATCATTATCATTATTATTATTATTATCATTAGCATTATTATTATTATTATTATTATTATCATTAGCATTATTATTATCATTATTATTATTATTATTATCATTAGCATTATTATTATTATCATTATTATTATTATCATTATCATTATCATTATTATTATCATTAGCATTATTATTATCATTATAATTATATCTACTCACCTATCTCTGTCTATATACATATCATATAAGTATGCCTTCATCTTTGTGTTTGTCTGTCCATACAACTGTACGTTTGTGTGTGTGTGTTTGTGTGTGTGGTCGCACGCGCGCGCGACTTTAAGCATAACTTTTAGATTTTATCGCTGTTGTGTTAATTATCTCGTTATGTTAAACTTTACGAATTCTGTTGTTATTTGTCAACAGGAAGCGAGTCTCTTCCCTCATTTTGTCTATTTCCGCTTTTATCTTTCCGGCTTCCGCTCATAATTTTCCCGTTAATTTTTACGTGAATATTTATGATTTGAAATCCAAACTACGTATCACTAATTAGCAATTTCAAAAAAAATTTATATTTTTTCATATTTCACCCCTGCAATGATGTGTGTGTGTGTGGTGTGTGTGTGTGTGTGTGTGCTTCATTTGACCCGTTTATCTGATCGAATGTTTCCGTATGTTATGTTATTTCGGGTCAGACGACAACGTAAACTATATTATATATATATATATATATATATATATATATATATATATATATATATGCCGTCGGCCTTGCTATAACGCGTACTCTTACAACGCGGATTTGTATTCACGCGCTAAGTATTTTAAGACCATAAAAATGTTATTACACGGAATTTTAAATTACGCGCAAAAAAACAAAAAAAACATTAAAAATATCAAGACCGCTAAAACATTCGTTGGTTTATAGTTAGCTAAGTACTGTCAGATTAAACATACAGAGTAACGTTCAAAATCTTCGCTCACCGAGAGTTTAATTTTAGTATATCTATTTCGCACGAAACAATATGAAAAATGTAAACGCAACACTATGAAAACTCCCAGGTAACGTTCAATGGATAATTCAAAACCTTCGCTCACCGAAATTGTAATTTTACGTCTATTTCAGACAACTTAAAGAGCTAACGACAAAACGTTTGTCAGAAGCATTTACCATGGCTGATCACATAGCAAAGATTTTTTCCGACAATGATCCAAACATGGAAAGGAGCGGCACATTTAGTAGAAAATTGGATGAACTACTTCTAGCAGGCTATAAAGAAATTTATCACGGAAACAAAAGTCGTGTCCGGCAGTTAACAATCGATGCATATTTTAAGAAGAAATCTGACGTTAGTGATCCAGACGTCCCTGACAAAGAAAATACTGAGGAAGCACGCCAGTCAACTTCAAGTGAGGTGTAACATGTATTTACTGTACTTGGCTGTATTTTTACTGTACTGTACTTGGTAGTATTTTTTTTCTTTTGTAACTTTCTTAAATAGAATTTTTTACTGTAATGTTTGTTTCTTCAATACATTACGCATTAATATATGTTGATAAAAGCGTTTGAACAATTGATAAATTGAATTTTAAGGAAAAACAAGCTTATCACAGCGCGCAATTGCATAACGCGTTGTTTTTTCAGAACGCATCCCGCGCGTTATAGCAGGGTCGACTGTGCATGTGTATATATATATGTATATAGAGAGAGAGAGAGAGAGAGAGAGAGAGAGAGAGAGAGAGACTGTATCATATTTTTATGCAGGAAATAGAGGTCGAGGGCAAAGGCCTGCAAAAATTATCCCCTTCCCTATAGAAGGAAAAGGAGAGAGTCGAAATCAATGTTTCCGAGACTGTTAAAAACTATCCCCCATTTCTTTTTAATTTTTGAAAAGAATGCGTAGTGTGTAAAACGCATGTACTGTATGTGTAGTAAGAAATAGAGGAGAAGCCTGTGTTTGAAAGCGTACTGGACTGCTCATAAGGTAGATGAAACACTGAAAAAAGATCAGATATACATATATATATACATATATATATATATATATATATATAATATATATATATATATATATATATATATATATATATATATATATATATAAAATCCTATTAAATCCTTCATATCGCGGCAAATACGGTACATAGAACCATGAAATTTTAGTGTGTTAGTATTAGATAATTTTATGGTTTGTATGCCATCTTTTAGCATTTTAGCTGATAAATTGGATTTATGGCGAACATTCCAGAAAAATCTTGCTAATCATAGGTTCACGTTGATAATTAAAGCGATTTTAAGTAACGTAAGCCAACTGCAGGAGGTTTGGACAAGGTTCTCAAGAAAATCGATAAAACAGGAGATATCTAAAGAATACCAGGTAGCGGTATTAAATTTGGCCACCAAAAAGTACTGATTTAAATCCTGTCGATTACGGCCTTTAGGAAAATTTGTCGCAGAGAATTTATCGGGTCAAAGTAAGAAATGTCGCTCATTTACGACAGTTTCTTCTGGAAAAATGGGATGAGCTACCACAAGAGCAAATCAACAAAGCCATAGATGAGTTCCGTCCTAGACTGAAAAAGGTTGTAGAAGTTCGTGGTAAACATATCGAGCAGTTTTTTTAACATCAAGATAGCACCATATGTGAGTACTTTGTAACTTTTTATCTGCACATACAATGCAGTGGTAGTGTAAATGGAGAATTTCCAGTGGCATAAAGAAATGTTCAATAAATCCGTAATTTTCATTAGTTTCTTTTGAAATCCGCTCACCGTATAGGAAATTTACTTAGTTGTAGGGTGTAAAAACAATATTGAAATCTGACCATAACTTTGGATGATTTTACAGCCAAAGTAAAGTTCGAGGTCTCCCTTTTTTTTTTGCCGACCCGATATATATATATATATATATATATAATATATATATATATATATATATATATATATATATATATATATATATATATCAAAGCTATCCTATTATAATCCTATTATAATTATAATAAGCGAACTAAAGTTCATAACATTTTAATAATTGCATAATTGCAGAGAATTATTAAAATGTTAAGCGTCTTAGTTCCCCTATTTATCATTAAATTGAGAACCCCAAGCGAAATTAATATATATATATATATATATATATATATATATATATATAGAGAGAGAGAGAGAGAGAGAGAGAGAGGAGAGAGAGAGAGAGAGAGAGATCAAAGCCTACGTTTCCTTACTTTAAATTATCTTTATCCCAAAAATCACCCATGTTTCTTAAACTTGAACTATGAAATGATTTAAATAGTGACTCTTGGCTTTTGTTGTCACTTCTATCAGTCGCTTGTAAAATTTTTAAACAAGTTTTGGTACATATTTCCTGAGGGCTGTGTCTTTCTCAGTATTCTTCCGAGTGATGCAAATTTGCGACCTTCATTTACGAAGAGGAGTCTTTAACTCTCTGCATAAATTTTCTGTCGGATTCGGGTTAGGTGATTTCGAAAGCCAGTCCAAAACTTACATTTTGTTCCTTCGCAACCAAGTTTTTTTGGTTAGTTTTTAAAGTATGACTCGAAATATTCTTTAAAATTAACAAAAAAAAACGAATTTACTCACAATTGATGTTTATTACAGTCTAGCTAATTCGGTTTTATTCCAGTTTGATTTAATTCCAGTTCGATTTTATTCTAGTTAGATTTTATTCCAGTTCAATTTTATTCCAGTTCGATTTTATTCCAGTGAGTTCGGCTTATTTTCGGTGTATTCTGTTTTATTTAAGTCTTCATAAATTCTAAATTTATAGATGCCTAACGTAATTAATCGTACCCCTCAGCCAGAAAAAGGGGTTGGGGGACTAACCCCACATTGATTTTGCAAGAAACCATCGTACTTCAGAAATCTAACCTATGCTAACTAACCCTACTGAATTGTACAATTTACTAGAAAAGTGTCCTAACCGGGAACTAAATGGTAATTCGATCTAATTCCAGTATTACTGGACTCTGTTCAAATGTCTTTCGATTTAATTCCAATCACCACCACTCGAAAGAGAGAGAGAGAGAGAGAAGAGAGAGAGAGAGAGAGAGAGAGAGAGAGAGAGAAATAGCTAATTAAAACCCGTACATTGCCTTTCACATGACTAAAAAGCAAAATTTCATTTGGAATTGAATTAAAACATTGTTTACCCTCGAGAGAAAATCAAATTATGTGGAAAGAAGAAAAAAATAAAACGAAACATTTCAAATTATTTCAAGTGATTTCAAATTATTTCAATTTCTTTCTCATAACGAACGAAATAATAAATTGACAAATCATAATTTTTTTTTATTATTATTATTATTATTATTATTAAATATATAAATAAATGTAAATTTCTAGCCAGAATAAAATAAATTAATAATGAACTTTATTCTCTCTGTACACTAGAATGCTACTCCAATTCCCCTAAGATTGTCTCTCGTATTTCAGGTCAACTTTCAATTATTCCACTTCACGCCTCGCTGAGCCCCAACTCGGGAAAAATCCCTTTCCACAATCGCGAAGAGAAGTTAAAGAAGGAATCATATGAAATTCAAGTAGAACTAATACATATATATATATATATATATATATACAGTATATATACACAAATGGTAGGAAATGTGCACTCCAACTTCCCAACTCCAAACGTACATGTGTAATCCATGCGTACAGTACATACATACTGGCCATGCGTACTTGTAAATACGTATGCATAATATACATACACACGCATACAAAAACCAAAGGTTTTTACATCTATATATATACAGGATGTTTCATAACATGTGGGACGCACTTTCAGGATGGATTCAGGATCTGAAAACAACGAAAAAAGTTTATATAGACATGCCTAAAATCGCTTTGTTTCCGAGTTACAGCCCCTTATGTGTTCTAGCAAGTATCCGCCTTACCTTTAAAGGAAGTGCTCAAAATGACCGCCTTGCGCTTGAATACACGCCTGAACACGCCTCGTCATAGATTGTTTGACGCTTTCAGACATTGCAGGTATTGCTCGGATTTTCTGACATCTTTGTTCTACACGTTGGCGAAGCATTTCAACGTTGTCAATGGGTGTCACGTAAACGATGGATTTCAGATGACCCCACATGTAAAAATCGAGTGGATTCAAGTCCGGCGAACGAGCAGGCCACGCAATGGGTCCTCCACGGCCTATCCACTTATTAGGGGAATGGTCATCCAAATAGTCTCTGGCTACTCGACTAAAATGAGGCGGAGGGCCGTCATGCATAAACCACATACGACGTCGGACACCAACAGGAACTTTATTTAGAAAATCGCTTAAATCATTCCTTAAAAAATTGGAATATGATTTTCCTGTTAATCTTCCAGCCAAAACAAAAGGAACGATTAAGTTGTCGGCAATAAGTCCTGCCCATACATTGATACTAAATTGTTGCTGGTGCCTTCACTGGATGATGGCATGCGGATTCTCTTCGGCCCAGTGATCAGTGTTGTGAAAATTGATCACGCCATTTCTTGTGAAGGCAGCCTTATCAGAAAGCAACACGGACGATAGAAAAAGAGGATCGCGAGAACACTGTTGAAGGAACCAAATACAAAAAGGCCTCTCGTGGTGGGAAATGAGCTTCATTAAGGCCTTTTACTCTCTGAATGTGATATGGGTAAAGCTTTTGTTCCCGTAAAATTCTCCACACAGTTATGTATCTTACACCCTCTGCTGCTGCTATCCGTCGGGTGCTGACACCAGGATGTTCCTCCACGCGATTCAGGACTCGCTCCTCCAACTCAACAGTTCTGGAGCTCATTGGTCTACCACTATCTGAAACTCGCTTGTTGAATGATCGAATGATCCTGTATCACAGACGGCGATTCGGAAACCTTTCCGCATACAGACGTGATGCTGCGGCCGCATTACACTCGGCAAGTCCATACACGAGATGCGTGTCTGCCATTTCTCTGTTTGAACACGCCTCTATTCTCATTTCAAATGCACACTATCACTGAATAGCACAAAAACGTTTAAGGTTTTTTCTCGCTGGACTGCAATTATTCATGGTAAGAAGTTACGAATACGAACAGTGAAACATCGCGATGCACCTCTGACTGACTGATAGTTCTACACTCAACGATATTGAAACATGTCATAGAGTGTACAAAACATTACAATCGGCAAGGCCATACATGAAATAAATCTCGTATACACTCTCAAACATTGTCGGCAAGCAGTGTTTGTAAACAGTTTACGGAAAGAATTGCTGGAACACAAAACGGGCTGTAACTCGGAAACAAAGCGATTTCTGGCATATGTTTATATAAACTTTTTTAATTGTTTTCAGGTTCTGAATCCATCCTGAAAGTGCGTCCCACACATGTTATGAAACACTCTGTATAGACAGGTACTCAATAAAACACACTTTTTCTTTCTTTTAATAAAAACAAATAAGTAGACACTATTTTTTAGACTTTTTTAAATAAATATATAAACCGTACGATTTATATTTATAAAAGAAATGGCGATTTGGAACATTTTCCTCCCATTTTTTGTAGTTTTTGTCCAATATTTTACTTTCTGTGTCGTTAAATATTTATGTGCGTCACAGACAGCTGTTAAATTTTCTTATTATTCGTTAATATCAACTATTCAATTAATTACATTATTTCTCTTGCTGGAAACGTAGAGAGAGAAAGAGAGAGAGAGTATGTGTGTGTGTGTGTGTGTGTGTGTGTGTGTGTGTGTGTTGTGTGTGTGTGTGTGTGTGTGTGCGTGCGCCCGCTAGGGGAATGTTCTTTGAATTATGAGAAATTTATTACAGAATTACAAGCTAAGAAAGACATTAAGATCCACTCTAGGTTAACCCAGGAAAGAAGTAGAAAAAATAGAAAAAGCAAATGAAAATTAAGCTTTCATGCAGGAATTGTAGCAAGGTATAGAACAGATAAGGCTCTCCCTCCTTTGATGACAACCACTGCTGAGAGCAAATAGTTGTGAAAGAAGATTTATAGAAAAGTAGGAAAAAGTATAATGATAATAATAGCTTCAGAGTTCATTCACACCATGCGTGCACTTATCTCGTGTACCCAATTACGCATTAGAGGATAGTAGAAAATAAAGGAGAGCATGAAACAATAAACTACTTAATGTAATCTACACCATCCATTTTTTTAAGGAATTTTTTTTTATTATATACAAGAAGTCATCATTTCATCGTTGTATCATTTCTCCGATGAATGCCAAGGCAATCCAGCTGAGACACCCACTTTTAAAAATTAGTTAGTTATATTGTCATCTTTCGCACTGGAATCACTTGGACAGGGAAGCAGTGATCGAGAGGCACCTACAGCTGTCCAGCACCCCGAATTTAAGAACTCCCCAACAGTATACATGTGCGTATTTTTCCCCTTTTTTGTTACATACTACTATTTAAAACTAAAGTTCTACTCTAGCTAAGTAGCTTCCCTGAAGTTGACTAAGTCTTTTCGAAGCTTTTGACGCCTGAAAATTCCCATCCAGCTTCCCCTCGTCTGAGGAACTCTCAGTCCTCCGAAATCAGACCAGACCAGCGCCTCCTACTCCATTTATTACAAAAGGGAGCACCAATACTTCTATATAAAATTATAAAAGTTTCTTTCTTTAGTAAGTTAAATATTTTGCGATTTTCCTAAAAAGTACTTAACAATCCTAATTTCACTTTATTGTCTCATTTACATTCTCAGTGACCGGAAGAAATCATTTATACAGGGTGTCCCATAAATCCGGTCTCATAGGAAAATTTATTTTAAATTAAATTTACAAAAATAGTACATTACAGTAGAACTAAAACAAATGTTTAAATTGATGTTTTGGTTTGAGACCTTTTTTGTTGCAGGTAGAATAACACGCAGTGGCTAATATGCAAGTGAGTTACACTCCTGAGGAAAATGCACCTAAAGGCCTCCGCTTTTCCTCAGGAGTGTAACTCACTTCCATATTAGCCACTGCGTGTTATTCTACCTGCAACAAAAAAAGGTCCCAACCCAAGACATCAATTTGAACATTTGTTTTAGTTCTAATATATTATTTTTGTAAATTTAATTTAAAATAAATGTTCCTATGAAACTGGACTTATGGGACACCCGTATATATATATATATATATATATATATATATATATATATATATATATATATATACAGGGTGTCCCATAAGTCCGGCATCATAGGAGAAATTCATATTTTTATATTTCTACAAACCATAATTTATGCTCGGGATGCCAATTTCCCGTCCACCATTCTGTTCAGTGACGAGGCTGTTTTTTATGGAAATGGTGAGGTAAATCGACAGAACACCCGCTACTGGTCTCAAAACAACCCTCACTGGTATACCTCTTCAAAGGAACAAGGTGCATCTCGGGTGATGATATGGTGTGGCATTTGGAAGGATCGCATCATAGGCCCCCCTCTTTTTCGATGAACATGTCAGTGGAGGCACCTACCTACGTATGCTCAAGGAAGAAGCATTTCCCAGTGCCTTGAACGAAGAAGGAAATTTCCCAACATGGTTCCAGCAAGACGGCGCTCCTGCACATTACAGCACCCAAGTAAGAGAATACCTGTACCAACAATTCCCTGGTCATTGGATAAGACGTCGAAGGCCTGTGGAATGGCCAGCTAGAAACCCGGATCTCACGCCACTAGATTTTTATCTCTGGGGCCACTTGAAAGCGCTGGTATACGCGGCAGCGCATTATTCGGGCATGTAACACCATTACTCCTGACATCATTCACTGTGTGCTTGCTGACTGGGTATCACGTCTGAATTTGTGTATTGAAAACAATGGTGGACATATTGAGCACGTTCTGTAAATAAAAGCTTTTGTTTTGCCTTTTTTTATTATTTTTCCTATGATGCCGGACTTATGGGACACCCTGTATATATATATATATATATATATATAATATATAACATTTTTTACACGATAAAAAACTAAAAAAGTAACAACCAGGAAGCTCATTCTCCCACTCAACTCAACCCAACCCAGGAGCTAGTAGGCGGGAGCGAACCAGAGTCTCACCGCTCAGAGCCTACCAACGTAATCACTGAGCTACCGGGCACTCAGCGAAAGATATAAATTGTAAAAGAAAAAAATTTGTTCCTTTACCTTACCTTACAAACTTACAAAGGTTCCGCGCGATGATTCCTCATTTCGCGAAAGTCAAGCTTGTCGACCCCCCCCCCCCCCTCCCCTTGTCAACCCACTGTTGAATTATTACAAAACTCGGTTTAGCTTCTTTAAAAGAAATAGTTTTAGACGGACTCTTGTAAAGATGAACACCCTGTAGCTTCACCTTCAACTCGAGATAACAAAAGAAAAATCAAAAGATTTCGGTACAAATTCGAACCGAAACGAAATTCGGGGAATTACGATGAAGTTAATGAATGTTCACCACCGTCTGAAGCTATATATATATATATATATATATATATATATATATATATATATATATATATAGTTACAAACATTCCTAAAAATGTTAGAATGTTTATTGCAAGCATTTACTGTAGACCAAACATAGCAAAATGCCATTCCAACGATTTCCCTCACTACAATTTCATTATTATTTTAAAATAAATAAAAATTGATAGAGGCGAGCTATTCTCTCTAATTTAATTTAGAATTACTCGGAAATTAGGACCGTTCATATACAGAAGGTTGACAAGAAAGAATAGACACTACGATGATTGTCCTGGAGAATAAATGGCAACTCTCATCAATGGAATACCAATGGAATGGCATCAATGAAATGCCAGTTTGGCATAATGCAAAGGTGAAAACAACACGGTACTCAATATATTAAATAAAAAAAAATTTGTTATTATTTGCCGACTTTTATTATCAAATCAAAAATTAATGGAAAAACCCAAGGTGTCTATTTTTGTCAATTTCCTGTATTTAAGCAGTTTTACGATGTTTCCGGATTGAGGTTACAGATATTTTTGCACACACTGTATAGTTTGTAAAAATGTTTTGAATCAGGCGTTCGCAAACTTTCGTTCTGTTTTACATATACATTAACAAAATCTCATGAGAAGGTAGAAACAATTCGGATACGAAATACAGAAGGTATTGAAGAAGAGAAAAAGTAGACTAAATCTCACACACGGATTCTGGTGGACCAGCGCCCCCCCCCCTCCACACACCTAAGCGGCCCTTCATACGCTATTCGTGGTGGCCCTTCCAAGATTTGTAACACATACAGCAAAAAAGAAAATTTACCGTACACCCCCCCCTTTCGTTAAATTTTACAGGGTAGACCTAAAACTTTTGTTGTATAGACCATAATATTCACTTCTCCGAGCTACAAACTCTAATGGAATATGCCGTAGCCATATTACAACGCTCTCCTGTTAGGTCAACGAAGTTAAGCGACACTGGGTCTGGGTAGGTAGCCGTTCTCCGCATCCAGATGATGTAGCGACCTGTGGTTCGGAGCCCAAGTAAAGCTGTGAGTCTCCTCCTTCGATTACTAATCGATTACAAAAGTGGGAATACAGTGACCACAGTTAACTTACAGTGTAGCCCGATTTTGGCAGTAACTTTAGGATCTTTTCCGTTTGACTGCCGCCATTGAAACATAATTAAACTTTTTGTGTTCTTTATAAGGCTAACTAACAAAAATATCACGACCTAAACTAACCAATCGTCAAGGTCGTACAATTCACCTACGATTGGTTAGGTTAGGTCGTGATATTTTCGTTAGTTAGCCTTATAAGGCTAAGTAAAGAAGGCTGGGGGCACTCACCTCTTATGTTTCAATGGCGGCAGTCAAACGGAAAGATCCGTAACTTTATACAGTAACATTATACAGTAATTTTATACAGTAACTTCATACAGTAACTATATACAGTAACTTCATACAGTAACTATATACAGTAACTTTATGTAGTAACTGCTTACAGTAACTTTATACAATAACTTTGTACAGTAACTTTATAGTGTAACTATATGCAGTAACTTTATACAGTAACAATATAAAATAACTTATACAGTAACTTTACACAGTAACTTTTTGCAGTAACTTTATACAGTAACTTTATACAGTAACTTAACTTTTGTAGCCTCTAACCTTTAATTTTAGTGTTTTATTGAAATTAATTTTATACAGAATATTTTTTAATAAAGTTTTTCCCCTTAATTTCCTGCCAAAATTCTCATTAATTATATATATATATATATATATATATATATATATATATATAGTTTGGCTTTTTTTAATATAAACTATTTCCTATCTAAAAATATTAAGGTCAATTTTCAATCTTGATTCCGTGCATGCATCATTTTTCCATTACACGATCAGCCTTATTGAAATCGGAGAATGATTTTATTTATATATATGTGGAGTGTGTGTGTGTGTGTGTGTGTGTGTGTGTGTGTGTGTGTGTGTATACTGTTGTGCCCCAAGGATCTAGGATTAAATGTAGCGATTAAATGAAACTCCCTACACGGACTTATTAAACACACACACACACACAATACCTGTTAGACGTTAGTTCATTTTGTATTTAATAACTGTTAAGTATTATTTGTGAAGCAAAGGTTATTTTTTAAAACAGAAGGGAAAGAATTTAATTAAATTTTCATTCCCAAATTAAGGGTACATGATGGACCAGCCCTACCTCCACCCCCCACCCCCCACCCCACCCCGACGGAAAAAATTCGCCCATATTTTAATGCGAGACAAAAACACCTTCGGTCCAAAAATAAGAAAAAAATTCCTGAGTTCCAAGAAGGATTATATTATTAGCCAAATTTTCGCTGGAATATATGACGTCATTCTCTCTCTCTCTCTCTCTCTCTCTCTCTCTCTCTCTCTCTCTCTCTCTCTCTCTCTCTCAAGTGCGTTTCCATATGGTTTATTAAATATTTCTCTTTTTCTCCGTGAATTTATTCTTTCCATTTACTGCAGATATTTACACCTTATTATTATCATTATTATTATCATTATTATTATTATTATCATTCATTAGCATTAACATTATTATTATCATTATCATTATTATTATTATTATCATTAGCATTATTGTTATTATTATTATTATCATTAGCATTATTATTATCATTATTATTATTATTATTATCATTAGCATTATTATTATTATCATTATTATATTATCATTATCATTATCATTATTATCATTAGCATTATTATTATCATTATAATTATATCTACTCACCTATCTCTGTCTATATACATATCATATAAGTATGCCTTCATCTTTGTGTTTGTCTGTCCATACAACTGTACGTTTGTGTGTGTGTGTGTGTGTGTGTGTGTGGTCGCACGCGCGCGCGACTTTAAGCATAACTTTTAGATTTTATCGATGTTGTGTTAATTATCTCGTTATGTTAAACTTTACGAATTCTGTTGTTACTTGTCAACAGGAAGCGAGTCTCTTCCCTCATTTTGTCTATTTCCGCTTTTATCGTTCCGGCTTCCGCTCATAATTTTCCCGTTAATTTTTACGTGAATATTTATGATTTGAAATCCAAACTACGTATCACTAATTAGCAATTTAAAAAAATATATATATTTTTTCATATTTCACCCCTGCAATGATGTGTGTGTGTGTGTGTGTGTGTGTGTGTGTGTGTACTTCATTTGACCCGTTTATCTGATCGAACGTTTCCGCTATGTTATTTCGGGTCAGACGACAACGTAAACAGTATCTAATTTAGCTAAAAATTAAAAAAACATATTTTTACAACATGTGAATTTGACATATTAATTTCGCTTTTACCGAAGTCAAACCAACTCAATATTAATTTTCTATTTTTAGTACTTTACTATAATATTTAAGCGACTATCAATTCAAAAATCTGTCATAACATTTATTATAATGCGCATTTTTTTATTGCCCAGTAATGCTTAATTGGGTACACGTGATAGCTGTACACATGGTGTGAATGGACTCTGAAGGTATTTATTTCATTATACTTTTTCCTACTTTCCTATAAATTTTCTTTCACAACTCTTTTCTGTCAGCAGTGGGTGGAGGAAGAAAAGCAACTTTGTCTATTCTATACTTTACTATTACTATTACTATTATTATTACTATTATTATTATTATTACTATTATAAGTGCAAATATGATATGAAAGTTTTCAGGTTTTTATCTTTATTTCCTTCTTTTTTTTATTCTCTCTCCTTCTTTCTTGGGCTAACCTACAGTGGACCTTAGAATCTTTGTTAGCTTGTAACTCTGTAAATCTGTAAAATATGAGACTTACCGTTATCGTCCCTTCCCAATGTCGGTTATTCCCATTTCAATATTCGTCCAAGAATGAAGCATCCGAAAGTGGTAATCTCAAAGAGACAATTCTCAAATCGATCCATTGTATTCCCACTGTATAAAAATTCCCCCAAAAATTCATTTTTAAGTAAGATTTTTCATAGGAAATACCATTATACCCGTCGGGGGGTACCAAATGTTTCACAAGCCTCTTTATTTTACCCTTTTCCCAGATCTGGTAACCATTATCCCAAATTATGAATTCCCATTTGGGGCATTCCCACTTTCGAATCCCGAATGAGAATGGGAATGCTATCAAGCGGGAAGTAATCGATTGTCATCAACACCGAAGCTATTAAGTTTCCACAAGCATAACAAATAGAATCTGGAGCTGGAAAGTTACGCATAAAAATCAAAGTCATCAATTTCTATGCATTAATTCTCCCCAGAAGGGAAAATTGTTTAAAGTCAGAACTCGGTAAAAACCCAGAAGCTTAACCCTAAACCGCTAAAGTGTGGTCTAGGAGACCAAGTGACAATATTTCAGGTGATCTCCTAAGCCACACTCACCGGTTAAAGCTTAATTAAGAGTTAAATGTGGTTAAGTAAATATACATACAAGTTCTTTGTTAAAGTTATTGGAATAATTCATAAGAGGTTATCCAGGATTGAAATTTGTGCGACTTATTTACAATTTTTGACACTTAACTGTTTTAACCCTTATTTCTTAACCATCTTAACCATGATAAATTATGCTAAGGGTATATTTAAGGTTATGAAATAAGGGTAAACCCCTTACTCATAACCATGTTAAATTAACCTAAGAGTATATTTAAGTTTATTAAACTCTAAAACTCGTAAACGAAACACTTAACCTACTCCTTCCTGGAAGAAAGGGTATATAAATGCTAAAAATAAACTGAATTTCCCACGTGACCAATTTCGGCAAATCACGATCTTTGTAGCAAATTTCGACTTTTTCAAAAAACACCGCCTCCGCGAAACTTAATATTTACCAATTTTCATATTTTCAGACTCCTTCCACAGGATATAGGATGCGGTTAAGAAAGTCACTCTATAAGGAGGCCATTCAGTCCAAATGTGAATCAGAATTACTAAACCAATCCCCTTTTATGTCTTCTTGGTGAACACTGTAAAAATAATACAGGGTGACCATAAATTATATTTACAAAATTCAATTTCAATTGAATTTATATCGATAATATATGAACACCCTATACAGAATTTCCACAAAGTACCATCGCAGTGAAATTACACCATATCCGTATGTTACCCTTGTTTTTCATGCAAAAGGACTTTATGGCCACCCTGTACTACTCCCGGTACACCAAACCGAAAAGCGATATTTGCATAACCTTTCCCCAAAAACTCTATTCGTTTGAAACGCCAAATTTGAACTCACAAACTTTAAAGATATTTTCACTGAAATTATTATACTTAGTAACTGATCGAAACTAAAAGGGAAATTATCATAATTTTTCAGTATATCGTTGAAGAAAAGAGTAAAATTGCACCATTTAAATTATCTTTCATAATGGTTCATTCTTTTTATATTAGATTAGTATTTTTTTCTTTATTACAGTATATTAATAATAATAAAAAAAATTGCTTCAATAGATATTATTTTCACTGTAATAGACAGTATAATAGTAATTTATAAAATATTTTTATATTCCATGTATATGCATATATTCTAATAGTATATATATATATATATATATATATTATATATATATCCGATGTTATAGCCTGTAGGGTCAATTTTAAATGAAAGAAACGTTATAAATATTTAAAGTATATATATATATATATATATATAATATATATATATATATATATATATATATATTTTTTTTTTTTTTTTTTTTTTTTTTTTTTATATATGCTGTGTATATATATAATATCTTTTGTTTTTACAATATATATATATATAATAATTTACTGAAACTATATATTTATTTTCTATGTAAACGCACTTTCTATTGTGAAGAAAAACAAAAAAAACAAAAAACCGGTTTATTTTTACAACAAATCAGGAATTAAAAACTTGAGTTTCCTACAACTATATGTGTGTATATATATATATATATATATAGATTATATATATATATATATATATATATATATATCTATATATATATATATTATTTATTGTTGCGAAGGAGGTTAAACAACCCCACTAAATTAATTTCTTCCTGTTCGAATAGACGCAATAATCCGTTAATGAGAGAAGGCCCCATTCGTTTTGTTAATATTATCAATATTATGAAATTGGTGTTCAGAACTTAATAAAACAGCCACCATTTTATCGTAAAAAAAATTATGTTACCGAAGTAATAAACTAGGAAAACATCGGGAGATGCATCTCTCCGCCCACAGAAATTTCTCAAACGGTTGGATAGTTTTAGTTACACACACACACACACACACACACACACACACACACACACACGGACCGAATACAATACTTCCGCCCCGCTCCTCGAGTGGGAAGTGGTATTAACAAATTTTGATCATCAAACGCCAAGTAATTGAGAAAGTAATTCTCTGTTGTTGAATCTGACAAGAGGATTTTGTGGAAAACTGAAGAATTATCAGGACGATGCTTTATTAATAAAGTACGTTTGAAGTGATGAAACGTCAAGGATTTACAAGAAGAAGTCGACCTTAATAGACTGGCCTGGAAAACAAAAACATTCCCCTCGTAAATTTATTTATATCTTTCTTTCACCTCTTTCATTATTCGTTTTTAACACCTTTTCTACTTTTATTTTTACCTTTTTATGCGTGTTTCCTTTATTAATGCACCGTTTTTTAATATTCTCAACCAATTTTATATTTCACTCCCACGTCATGAGCACCTTTTTACAACCTTTTTAATCCTGAATACATTTTTATTCTGCGAAAGTGTTTATTGCTTAAACCATTTACTTTTCCCCTCTTTTACCTTTTTTTTATACCTTTCTCACCCCTTTTATGTTCATTTTCCCCGCTTTCTCTTTTATTTAGGATCTTATTTACCCCTTTTTACCTCTTTTTTTCACTTTTTCTTCTCTCTATTCTCAAAGAAGACGTTTTATATAGAGGTTCGCTTCCTCTCACGAGTCCTTTCAAAGATATATCCCGAAATTTCCGATATGAAAAAGATTTTTTCCGATGATCGGATCTCTGGAATCGATGTAGAGGAAGATAATGTTTGCGGATGTTTAACCTCCTTCGTAACGACAAAGGTCATGTGACGCAGGGGGCATAAGGTTTTACGTGCAATTCGAGGTTTTTAAAAGTCACTACATCATCACTACGTCACCCATCCAACTATTGGATAGACTCAATGTCGCTCAACTTCGCTTATCTAACCGGAAGCGGTGTTGCGATGTGGTCGGGCTACGTTGTAATCAATGTCATAAAACCTTTTTCCGTTGATCAGCAAAATTAAGCGACATTGAGTCTGAATATTAGTTGAATGGGAGACCCTCCTGAACGTTCTCCGCATCCAGATGATGTAGTAACCCTCTCAAATGGTTCGGATCCCACGTAACGCCGTAGGTCCCCTCCGACATCTTTGCCTGGTTTCTCTTTTCGTTTCTCTTTTCTTTGTATCTTTTTCTCGTGTTTCTCCCCTTTTTTTTAAAAAGGTATCATTCAAGAATCTCATTTCCCCTCGACGTTGGGGGTGAATGTGCTCCAGGGGTCACCTGAGCCAGAGGAAAAACAGAGTAACCGGCCAACTTTATGCTCGATACGAAAACAATTTTTTAATAATAATAATAATAATAATAAGAAGAAGAAGAAGAGAGAGGAAGAAGAGGAAGAGGAGGAGGAGGAGGAGGAGGAAGAGGAGGAAGAGGAAGAGGAGGAGGAGGAGGAGGAAGAGGAGGAGGAGGAGGAGAAAGAGGAGGAGGAGGAGAGGAGAAAGAGGAGGAGGAGGAGGAGAAGGAAGAGGAGGAGGAAGAGGAGGAGGAGGAAGAGGAGGAGGAAGAGGAGGAGGAGGAGGAAGAGGAGGAGGAGGAGGAGGAGGAAGAGGAGGAGGAGGAAGAGGAGGAAGAAGACGAAGAAGAAGAATTTCCGCATATTTTTCTTGCATTATCACCAATTCAGGATAGAATTTAAACGGTCCAATCCGTTTATTTTGGCTGTCAACATGTCATGTTCAGATAATTCGAAACGCCATTATATGGAATAATAATCAATCAAGAGTGCCAAAAACTGGCACACCGCTGAGACAAGACTAACACGGCTCATTGAGTTAATCCCTAGACTGTTATTTACCAGTATCATCGGGAATCGAATTTCCGACCTCAGAGTCCTCACTTCGTTCATGGGAAACGGTGGGTATTACCCATTGAGCGACTGTGCTGGCGTTACTGTATGTACGGTTCATAGCTCACGTAAAAGGATTATACGAGGCCTTCCTACGAAGAAGTGGCTAAGCGACAAAAGTAAAAAATGCCAGAAAACGCAGTTAAACGTTGTCCCAAATTTGAAAGTGTCATTAAACTTTTGAAGACATTTCGACTCAATATCTTCAAAAGTCTAAGAGTTCAATGGCACATTATGCCATATTTCGTAGAAATATCTTCAAAAGTTAAAAAGTTCAATGGCACATTATGGCATATTTCGTAGAAATATCTTGAAAAGTTAAAAAGTTCAATGGCACATTATGGCATATTTCGACGCAATATCTTCAAAAGTTAAAAAGTTCAATGGCACATTATGGCATATTTCGACGCAATATCTTCAAAAGTTAAAAAGTTCAATGGCATATTATGGCATATTTCGACGCAATATCTTCAAAAGTTCAAAAGTTCAATGGCACATTATGGCATATTTCGTAGAAATATCTTCAAAGGTTATGGCACTTCAAATTGGTACAACATTTAACGGCATTTTCTCGCATTTTTTTATTTTTGTCGCATAGCCACTTCTCGCTCTGAGGGCCTCGTATGATGGTATGTCGTTGCCTTGCCAACCTAACTGTTCACATACTTCACAGACAATCGATCTCACTCGAATGGTGTCCTTAAAATCTGCATTAATATCATTTCAACTGTAATCAATATTTCTTCTTTTGAAGTTCGGGGGATTTGCTTCTGCTTAAGGTTTTTTCAATATAGTTTTGATAGTGAATTTATTTTCGTACTTATCCTATTTCCAATACTGAAAAATAACACGTTTATTTAAATTATATATATATATTATATATATATTATATATATATATATATATGTGTGTGTGTGTGTATGTGTGTATATATATATATATATATATATATATATATATATATATAGTGTGTATGTGTGTGTGTATTAGACGCATATGTGTGTGCGATTAGACGCATATGTTGATAGATTGGGTATAGTTTAGGTAGTAAAATTAAGGCTTTGTGGTGATAGATCCCACAGTTCAACACAAGTGTTGTGGGATATAGGGAGGCAGCATCTTGGGTTAGGGGATACTCTCTGTCCTTCACACCCCATTTAAAGAGATTCCTCTGCCGAGCGGTGCCCCCCATAGTACTGTGAGGTATTGAAAAACTCATGATGTTCACTTGCCCCACAAACACCTTGAAATGGGAGACCCAAAATGGGTGCACACACATTTCTACATTACTGTACAGTCTTTACAGCCACACCTACACTTTTCCTCCTAAGTATATATATTGTAATGTATATGGTGGTAAATTTTGACTTGGTCCGCAATCGATATGGACCGTGACTTATTTTTGGTTAGCAAGGTACTAGTATTGATGGATACCGTAATGAAATTGACTGGATTCTTTGGATCTGATATATTTGCATGTCGGTTATAAATAGATATAGAGTGTAACAAACTGTAACATATTTGTGGACAGTAGTCTATTATGACTTGATCCTCTGGATCCAGAGATTCTATCTTTAGTTTTAAATCGATAATTAATTAGTTTTTAATTGATAATTATTTAGTTTTGTAAAAATTGGTCGTTGCCATTGTACAGGCAGTTCTTACATAAATTTCTTATGTTCTTGTGGTTCGGAACCCACGTAAAATTGTAGGTCCCCTCCGCCACCACGGAGGACATACACAATACACAATTACGAACACAGTTAGGTAGACCAGCCATGAGTGGATCCTAGGGTCTTTGTTGGTCTGAAACATTATAACATTATAACATACTGTGTGTGATATATATATATATATATACACCTTGTAGCTGTTTCTTGCGTTGGTCTCTCTTCACACGAAGATCAAGTTGGTTGCCCCATCTCTCTCTCTCTCTCTCTCTCTCGCTCTCTCTCTCTCTCTCTCTCTCTATATATATATATATATATATATAGAGAGAGAGAGAGAGAGAGAGAGAGAGCCTGAGTTGTAAAAATTAACAAGTGGTACGGCCGCAGATTCACACATAGCAACGTCCAGACCGATAGACTTAAGGTGCCAGAAGTGCGTTGATGAGAGTGCACGGAGGGTCCCCCTTCCGCTAGGGGGTTAACAACCGGAACGATTTATTAAAAAAAATTAACAACCGTACGTACAGCCCTCAAGTCAAGCCCTGTGCATATATATATTATATAGAGAGAGAGAGAGAGAGAGAGAGAGAGAGAGAGCAAACCAAATGCAATAAAGGACAGTTGTTCATAAAAATATTTTAAAAAATACATTTTTGACAATAGAATTTCAATTTCAATTTTGGTTGCATGCATATTCCTGCAAGTTGTCACTATATGTCGTTGTCAATATGTCAAATGTCACATTTTTAGCATTTTTATGTCATACAAGTTATACCTTACCATATTCTCTAAACTTCTGTATACAGCGTGTCTCAAAAGTCCTGTGTCGTGGAAATTACTAATTATTACTTGATGATAATGTTTGGAGCTGTTTAACTCCCTAGTGTTTGAGGTACCACCCTTTTGGGGGTGGGGGTTAATTTTCAAGTTATTAACTCTTATTTCGTAACCTTGTAAAATATACCCTATGGCTATGAAATAGGGTTTACCCTTATTTCATACCCTGGGTATAATATACCCTTGGTATAATTTACAATAGTTATGAAATAAGTGTTAATAGAAATGAACTGAATTAAACCGGTACTTGTAGGTTATCTACCCCCCCCCCCCAACACACACACACCAATTTTTGACAGAATATTTTCGTTAAAACTAACGAAAATATCACGACTTAACCTAACCAATTATCAAGGGCGGACAGTTGATCTATTATTATTTATAACATTTTTTGTTTCTGGAATAGTATTTACTATTAATAATTAATAGATCAACTGTACGCCCTTGATAATTGGTTAGGTTAAGTCGTGATATTTTCGTTAATTTTAACGAAAATATTCTGTCAAAATTGGGGGGGGGGGGGGGGGATAACCTACAAGTACCGAAAAAATTAATGTCTTCATTGTCTTAGTGGCACAAAATTTGTTCATATGTGTGGACGAGATGTATAAGGTCATCCCATAAGTAATGCGGCATTTTTTCATTTTTTTTTTTTCCATGTTTATCATTATTTTACGGATAGAAATAATCGAAAGCATGTTTATTTTTATACTAGCCTAGTCTACTAAACTCGAAGCCTAGGTACCTGTATGGCTTAGGCTAACCCAAGGCTTACATTTTGACATACCTTAGTCGTCATTTTCTGAGCTATTAATTTTGTATTATTATTGTTAATTTAATGTGCCCTTATCGTTAAATGATGAATATTATGGAAGTGTCAAAAGAGCACATTCGCAACGTTATGCTTTGGGAGTTTAGAAAAGGCAACAATGCTAAGTTAACAGCAGAAAGTTTGTGTCAAGTATACGGTGAAGGAACAATTAGTGTGAGCCAGTGCCAAAGATGGTTTCAGAATTTTCGCTCGAGAAACGTTAGTCTCAAAGATGAACCCCGTTCAGGACGACCAGTGGAATTTGATCAAGATCTTTTAAAAATAACAGTGGAAGAAAATCCGATTGTAATTGTTGAAGAATTGGCTGAAAAACTGTATTCAACTCATTCCACTGTGCATCGTCATTTAAAGGAGATAGGCAAGGTTTCACGATTGGGGCAATGGGTTCCTCACGACCCGTCAGAGGTACACTCGCAACAAAGAATCAACATTTGTTCATCTCTCCTTTCTCGGCTAAAAGTGAACCATTTTTGAGTAGGATTGTTACAGGAGACGAAAAGTGGTTCTGTACAACAATATTAAACGTTCTAGACAATGGATTAGTCCTGGGGAAAAACCAATACCACAGCCGAAACAGGGGCCTCATCCACGGAAGATTCTCTTGTGCGTTTGGTGGGATATGAATGGCATAATCCATTTTGAACTTCTTAACCCAAATCAGACTATCACCAAAGAGGTTTACTCTGCTCAGTTGGACCGTTTAAATGCAGCACTTGAAGAAAAAAGGCCAGCATTAATCAATAGAAGAAGAGTGCTCTTTCATCAAGACAACGCACGACCTCATATCGCGAGAGATACCATAAAAGCTTAATAATTTCGATTGGGAACTAATGAGCCATCTCCATACTCACCCGACTTAGCCCCATCAGACTACTATCTTTTTAGGAGTTTAGCGAATCACCTGAAGGGAATGAAGATGTCAACAACAGAAGAAGTCGAAACAACCTTAAAGAACTTTTTTAATCAAAGTCAAACGATTTTTACAAACATGGTATTGAAAAGTTAGTAGAAAGATGGAGACTAGTGGTAGAAACTGGTGGAAATTATATTACTTATTAAATTAATAAATAAATATTTATTTAAATATAAATAACTTCAAAGAGTTGTTTGATTTCTATCCATAAAATAATGATAAAAATGGAAAAAAAAAAAAATGGAAAAATGCCGCATTACTTATGAGATGACCTAATAATTATCGACATAATAACGTTAATGAATGAGTCCCGCCTTCCTACACAAAAATAAACAGTGTTGATGTAAAATTGGCCACTGAAGTGGACCAAGGGTATGAAAGGGTTAAACTCCTTTGTAACGTTTATAAAGATTATAGAACGGAGGGGGACCTATTGCTTAACGTGGGGTCCGAGCCTTTACCCACATCCATTTCATCCTGCCTTCGAAGTCAGGGCCATAACTAGTAGCTCATACCTTCAAATATGAAACAAAGTGGAAACTGTTATTTCCAAAATGAATAATGAATAATAATAATAATTTATGGACACCCTGTATATATATATATATATATATATACGCTAGGATGCATCTTCTACATTCTGAACAACCATTGATTGTATAACCGAATATTCTATTCTGTATAACAAAGAACAGAATAGAAATGTAAATTACGATGTTGAATATTACAAAAAAAATTGTCATTAATGACGTCACGATTCTTTTATTCCATTTTAATGGAAATCATAAAGAAAATTAGGTTTAATGCAGTCTGCATTACCATTTTTGATACTTACGTATTATCGGGACTACCACACTGTTTATTATGTATTTTTGCTCTCGTCATTTTCGTTTAAACTAACGAAAATATCACAACTTAACCTAACCAATCATCGAGGGCTTACAGTTGACGTAACCGGGCATTCAATTAACCTAACCGAGCATTCAGTTGACCTAACCGGGCATTCAGTTGACCTAACCGGGCATTTTCCGTTTTATTTTGTTTTTCGTAACTTATCTTACGTATATCATATCATATATTATAATATATCATATTATATTATATTATCCATAATGAATCGCTTAAAACGGAAAATGTGTTTTTCGTAGGTAGTCTCGATAATACCAGATGAAGACAAAGCACTGGATGTTTTTATCAATTACGGCGTTATTCTCTCATCCTTAACTTGCCCGAAATGTGACAGTGAGCGCCTAATACGAAAAGATCAGAAGATATTTAGGTGAAATAACCAATATTAACCTGTTAGGTTAATTGAATGCCCGGTTAGGTCAACTGAATGTCCAGTTAGGTCAACTGAATGCCCGGTTAGATCAACTGAATGCCCGGTTAGGTCAACTGTACGCCCTTGATGATTGGTTAGGTTAAGTTGTGATATTTTCGTTAGTTTAAACGAAAATGACGAGAGCAAAAATATATAATAAACAGTTTGGTAGTCCCGATAATACGTAAGTACCCCATTTTTTCTTATATACGTGATCTATTATATATATATACAGGGTGTTTCATAACATGTCAGACGCACTTTCAGGATGGATTCAGGACCTGAAAACAATGAAAAAAGTTTATATAAACATATGCCCAAAATCGCTTTGTTTCCGAGTTACAGCCCGTTATGTGTTCCAGCAAGTATCCGCCTTACCTTGAAAGGAAGTGCTCAAAATGACCGCCTTGCGCTTGAATACACGCCTGAACACGCCTCGTCACAGACTGCCTGACGCGTTCAAATATTCCAGGTACTGTTCGGACTTCCTGGCATCTTTGTTGTACACGTTGGCGAAGCATTTCAACGTTGTCAATGGGTGTCATGTAAACGATGGATTTCAGATGACCCCCGCAGGTAAAAATCGAGTGGATTCAGGTCGGAGAGCGAGCAGGCAACGCAATGGATCTTCCACGGCCTATCCATTTATTAGGGAAATGGTCATCCAAATAGTCTCTGGCTACTCGACTAAAATGAGGCGGAGCGCCGTCATGCATAAACCACATACGACGTCGGATACCAACAGGAACTTCATTTAGTAAATCGCTTAAATCATTCCTTAAAAAATTGGAATAGGATTTTCCTGTTAATCTTCCAGCCAAAACAAAAGGAACGATTAAGTTGTCGGCAATAAGTCCTGCCCATACATTGATACTAAATTGTTGCTGGTGCCTTCACTGGATGATGGCATGCGGATTCTCTTCGGCCCAGTGATCAGTGTTGTGAAAATTGATCATGCCATTTCTTGTGAAGGCAGCCTCATCAGAAAGCAACACGGAGGATAGAAAAAGAGGATCGCGAGCACACTGTTGAAGGAACCAAGTACAAAAAGCCTCTCGTGGTGGGAAATCAGCTTCATTAAGACCTTGTACTCTCTGAATGTCATATGGGTAAAGTTGTTGTTCCCGTAAAATTCTCCACACAGTTATGTATCTTACACCCTCTGCTGCTGCTATCCTTCGGGTACTGACACCAGGATGTTCCTCCACGCGATTCAGAACTCGCTCCTCCAACTCAACAGTTCTGGAGCTCATTGGTCTACCACTATCTGAAACTCGCTTGTTGAATGATCCTGTATCACAGACGGCGATTCGGAAACCTTTCCGCATACAGACGTCATGCTGCGGCCGCATTACACTCGGCAAGTCCATACATGAGATACATGTCTGCCATTTCTTTGTTTGAATAAGCCTCCATTCTCACTTCAAATGCAGACTATCAGTGAATTGCACAAAAACTTTTAAGGTTTTTTTTCACTGGACTGCATGTATTGACGATAAGAAGTCACGAAAGAATTGCTGGAACACAAAACGGGCTGTAACTCGGAAACAAAGCGATTTCGGGCATATGTTTATATAGACTTTTTTTAATTGTTTTCAGGTCCTGAATCCATCCTGAAAGTGCATCCCACATGTTATGAAACACCCTGTGTGTGTGTATATGTATATATATATATATATATATACAGGAATACCTCGGATAAGACGGTTAATTCGTTCCGCCGACATGCCGCACTGTTTGAAACCGCCTGTTCGAGGCATGTTTTAATGGGAAATACTGTAGGTCGTTCCAAGACATTTTAATTACGTTTTTTGTATTATTATTTTCGATAATTATAATGATTTAACATTTTAAATGTGAAATAAAACAATAAGAATGCAAGATCACCAGTTGAAATTCTTTTGTAGGAACGTCTTCTGCTTCTGCATCTTCCTCTTTCGCTTCTTCTTCTTCATAAACTCGTTGTTGTTCTAGATTGATTAGAGTTTCATTGTCTAGATCTTTCGAATGCGATTCAATGCACTCGATAACATTTGGTGCATCAACATTTTCGAATCCAAGATCCTTCCCAATGCTACAATGTCAGTTGCAACTCCTGCAATGTGATTTTCGAAACCACGAAAATCAGTTGCACAATGTGGTAGAATATTTTTCCACACTGCTCGCATATTACTCGCAGTGACTTCAAGCCACGCTTGATTGATGTTTTCTATAACATTTCTGATGTTATAATTTTTCCAAAAACTTGTAGTATAGACCGCACGCGGGTTGTTTGAAACTTAATATATCGTCGCACTGACATTCCTTTTAGAAATATCTTAAATATTACATTAATAATTAATTTTATATTATATATTCAATCCGTCCTATTGCGAATCCGTCCTGTTTGAAACCGTCTTATCCGAGATATTCCTGTATATATATATATAATATATATATATATATAGTGGAGCTAGTTTTAGCCGTTTAAGGTGATAATGATTTAATTGTATGCAACGATTGATTAAGGCAATGACTGATTGCTTTATAATGATAGGCTGGGTTAATAATTTATGATGTAATACAGTATCACCGATTGGAATGAATGGTTATTTGATTAGATCCACCATACTATTGGAAGTGACCGAAATGGGCAGCGAGGGTCACCAGCTTGATTTAGCTCAAGCAAATTAATATTAAGGTTATGAAAACACCTTACTTTTGTAGTTTATTATGAAAATAAATCGTTATTTTATTCACTGTGATAACAAAGAATTGACAGTAATTAATTGGTAGTTTTGCGTTATGCTTATGGCATAGGCTTAGCTAATAAGATGAAATGTTAATAGCTTAATTGACACGTATAAATAATACTCATCGATGGTATGTAAATGGCATGCGACATGTAACATTGATAGGCCTAGTTAATGATATAAAGAATGCACGTGCGTTTGGTACATTGAATGAATACTTGACACTGATTAAGTAGGCTAAATGATTGCATGGATGCACATAGAATAATTGATGTGGCCTAATAATAATGGATTGAAATGCTTGCACAGTATCATTTATATAAGAACATCATGTGATGTTAAATGATTACGTCAAGAGAATATTTAACACACAAATATGACTTGAACATAATGACGGATGATACGCGAACTAACGGTATGAAATGACACTTGAATTGGATGATAGGCCTACTGCGTTCTTTCACGAGAGTCAGTTGGAACGCGTAAATACACAATTTGGGAGTATAGCCTACCGTTCGGTGGTAGGCTAATGTAGGCTTCACAAGAGTACTTAGAAAAGGGGGGTACTTATCTTATGGTGACGTAACCTTTGTTGAAGGCGGATTGAAGACAAACCTATTACGCAGATTCTGGTTGTCGTTGTCCATTAAGCCTCTTGAGATGATGGATGTAGGCTTCGTGGAGACCTGAGGTGATGTTACTTCTCGAGGTGGCAGGCTGGCCTTGTGATATTGCAGGATGTAGGCCTGTG
>JAJOZX010006473.1:197500-239921 GCA_023014485.1 Bathynomus jamesi | reverse complement strand
ACCACCCAGCTTCGTGTCATCCGCAACTTTGAAACTGTACTGACTAGGCCGACTCTAAATCGTTAATTATATAAGAAAAGCAAGGGGCCCAATACAGAACCCTGAGGAACGCCACTCGCTACATTAGCCCAACACGACTCCACTCCATCAACGACCACCCTCTGTTTCCTACCTCGCAAAAAACCGTGCTGCATATTTATAACTAGTTTATGCAATTCTAAGTGTTCGACTGTACGATCCCTAATTATTGATTCCAGTAGCTTACCTACAACAGACGTTAAACTGATTGGCCTATAATTTCCCGCCGCACCTTTATCGCCTTTCTTAAAGATAGGTGTTACGTTTGCTAACTTGGAATTATCTGGTACGCACCCCTCAGAAATAGACGCATTAAAAATCTTTGTTAGCGGCACAACAATGCTATCTTTTAATTATTTTAGTTGTACGGGATATATGGAATCTGGCCCCGGTGATTTACGCGTTTTCATTTTATCAATATAGCGCATTACTTCCCTTTCACTAACCACTATATTATCAAAAACATTACCATTATCAAAAGGTATTATGTCTATGACCGAAGGGATATTCGTTACATCTTCTATAGTAAAAACTGATGTAAAGAATTCGTTTAGCAAGGTAGCCATTTCCTTGTTTTCAGAAACTAGATCTCCGTTTACATTTTTCAAAGGCCCCAAGATACTTTTTACTGGATTTCTATTATTGACGTATTGAAAGAATCGCTTGAGGTTTTCTTTACCGTCACGAGCTATGGAGATTTCAAATTCGCGCTTGGACTTTTTTATCATACTTTTCGCTTCACGCTTTAGAGATATGTAGTTGTTCCGTAACCACAAATTGTGTTTATCGCACTTATGTAGCCTATAAGCCCTATCTCTAATCTTTATAATGTCTCCTACTCTAGAAGTAAACCACAAGGGCTTGTTTACTTTCGCACGCTTAATTTTGTACTGTACACATTCCTCATTTATAGTCCTAAATACTGTTTCAAACGATTCCCACATTAGTTTTGCGTTGGAGTTCCCCATTACGTTTTCCCATTTGACGTGTGCCAATTTATTTCGAATTTACTAAAGTCTGCGTGCTGGAAGTTAGGAATTTTAGTCGAGTTAGTTGGTTTCGAGTGACTTTACTGAGAGGAGAAACTCTACCATATTGTGATCGCTATTGCTTAACCGTTCTATTACTTTAAGATCAGTAATTAGCTTATCGTTCGTAGTTATTACTAAATCTAAAATACTGTCCAACCTCGTAGGCTCCCCAACCTTTTGAATAAGAAAGCTATCCTCGAGAAAATTAACTAAACGATTACCTTCCGCGTCTCCCTGCATTGTATCGTAATTCACGTTGGCACTTAGTCACCCATAACTAAAGCCGGCTCACTACCGATTATTCTCTTTAGTTCACGATATAACGCTTCGTCCGTATCAGCTGTTTGATTAGGGGGCCTATATATAACCGCAACAAGAAGTTTGAAATCGTTCAATTTAAGTTCTGCTATAGTCGAATCTATCGGTTCTGGAATTGTGTGCTTTACTTCTATAACGTTCGCAATATTATCTTTGATGTGCAACATAACACCGCCTCCTCGCCTACCTATTCTGTTTTTAACAAAGTCTATAACCTTTAATTTGATACTCCCCTACAAAGTCACGTGTTTCAGTGCTAAGCCACGATTCACTTATCGCAATTACATCCCAGTCTTTACAAGCAATTAAAGAAAAAAATTCGCTTATTTTATTTCGTAGTCTACGAGCATTTAAGGATAGAACCTTCAAATTGTTTGTAACTGCGACACCTTCGCGAGCTCAGGGAAAATTTGTGGAATTTACGCTGGCACCGTTCGAGTTACGGCAGCCTGAAAAGAAGAGACAGTATTATGAAATAGTCTTCCTAAACGCGCAGCTCCAACGTCATTAAGATGAAGTCTATCTTCGAGGAACAAGTCCCTCGTGCCGTAGAAACTGTTCCAAAAATTCGCAAAATGCACTCCTTCCTGTTGGCAGAGACTTTAGGTTATTGTTAATATAGGTCGCCTTACTGTAGAAATCGTTTCGTTGGATAATTCCAGGAAGTGTACCTGTTAAGACAATTTTATTAGTTTTTTCCTTTAGTCGCTCTAGTAAGTCCCGGTACCTAGCCAGCAGTTCTTCCGATCTAGAATTTAAAACGTTATTAGTACCGACATGAATAACATACGTTGTGTCCTCGGCGGGTACCGTCTGTAAAGTGGTCAACACTATTAGTTATATCCTCCACCCTTATATACATAAATGTGTGTAATATATATATATATAATGTGTGTAATATATATATATATATATATATATATATATTATATATATATATATATATATGTGTCTTTCCTCAGTCGTGATCAGTCTTTCCTTGTGAACAGACGTGTTTTATCGAGTGTCCAGTGTGATAAGTGGTTTTCGTTCGTGTCTTTAAAAAAAAAATTCTTAACTAAATTACTTCGTGTTACTAATCATTCATTAACGAATATATTTCATTTATTGAATTTATTCGTTACTATATTACTTGACTAAACCAAGGCTAGTGCCTTATTTGTTCCCGAATCTATTACTACACGAGGTTTCATGAGGTTGAAATTCCCTTGGTTTGCCTTTGTTGTTGTTTTTCAAATCTATCAGAAACGTGGTTTCTTAAGGTTCATTTTCCCTTCACACTTTACCTGACCTCCCGAAGGGTCACCTACCGTGGGAAAAAAGGGATTAAGTCGGTAAACAGCAGACATATAAGTTTCCTTTAATACTTTTTCTTTAACATATCTGTCGTTGGTAGCTTAATTATATATTCATTTGGCATAAAACTGTTACAAGAACCTGTTTCTGCGTTTCAAGAACATTTTTGCGGGTTTTCGCAGGTGACCGCACAATAAGCACACGGTAGACCTAAGTTGTAATTTATTAATTTCCAAACGCTCGTTTTTTGTTTTTTAACTAATTAAAAGCATGGCACCCTCGTCAAGTACTTGCAGTCGCTGTGAAGGGAAATTTGCCGCTTACGCGTTTACAATGGCTAATAATAATGAACAGTTAGTTTGCAGGTGGTGCTCAAGCATGGAAGTCCTGAGGAACGAATTAGAACATGAGAGGGAGGCCAGGGTTAGGCTTGAAGAAACCGTGATGCTTCTGACGGCAAAATTAGAATCCCTTGAGACTCCAGTTACGACCCCTCCTGCCTCAGTTTCTACTAATAATATAAATAGTATTAATAGCCCTCTCTCTTCCCCCTAGTTCCCAACCCTTCGTTCGAGTGCGTAATGGAGCCCCAATGAGAAAACTTAAGACTTGTCTACCAGTAATAACAAGCAATAAGTTTTCTGTTTTAGGTTTCGAAGATGCTGATGAACCGGAAATACGACTCGTTGGCGATTCCATTGTTCGAGGGCAGCTCAAGGAATTCTGTGGGAGAAACCCTCGTCGTAGGCGCCGTTACTGCTACCCTGGTGCAAGGGTGGAGGATATAACTAATAGTGTTGACTATTTTACAGACGGTACCGCCGAGGACACAACGTATGTTATTCATGTCGGTACTAATAACGTTTTAAATTCTAGATCGGAAGAACTGCTGGCTAGGTACAGGGATTTATTAGAGCGACTAAAGGAGAAAACTAATAAGATTGTTTTAACAGGTATACTTCCTCGAATTACCCAACGTAACGATTTCTACAGCAAGGCGACCTATATTAACAATAACCAAAAGTCTCTTTGCCAACGGAAGCAGTGCATTTTTCGAATTTTTGGAACAGTTTTTACGGCAAGAGGGACTTGTTGCTCGAAGATGGACTTCATCTTAATGACGTTGGAGCTGCGCGTTTAGGAAGACTATTTCATAATACTGTATCTTCTTTTCAGGCTGCCGTAACTCGAACGGTCCCAGCGTAAATTCTACAAATTTCCCCTGCGGTCGCGAAGGTGTCGCAGTTACAAACAATTTGAAGGTTCTATCCCTAAATGCTCGTAGACTACGAAATAAAATAAACGAATTTTTTTCTGTAATTGCTTGTAAAGACTATGATGTAATTGCGATAAGTGAATCGTGGCTTAGCACTGAAACACGTGACTTTGTAGGGGAGTATCAAATTAAAGGTTATAGACTTTTTGTTAAAAACAGAATAGGTAGGCGAGGGGGCGGTGTTATGTTGTACATCAAAGATAATATTGCGAACGTTATAGAAGTAAAGCACACAATTCCAGAACCGATAGATTCGACTATAGCAGAACTTAAATTGAACGATTTCAAACTTCTTGTTGCGGTTATATACCATATGTCCCACAAAAAAGTACACCCAACTTTAGATTGTACTAACTCCTCCAAAAATTGAGATATTTTGGATCTGTTTGTTTGATTTAATATAGCAAATTATTCTTTGTTAACGTTCAAATTTATTCATGTTTAAACGATTTAGTATTTAAGCATCTGCTTTTAACTGAAAGGTACAACAAAATGGATTGCGCAAAATTGGTCATTGAAAAAATAATGTGTGTGCTATCGATGTAATGAAAAGACAAATACATAATAATAGATACTTTAACATAATTTTAATAAGATACAAAGCAGATTTTTCTTTATTCCTTATTGCAAAAGTTATGCTTAGTTTCGTTTTCTTTCAACATGACCGCCATTCCTATCGATACAAATCTGGAGTCGAGCTCTCATCTTCCCCATCACTCTTTTGATAAGATCTGGATTGTCTTTTAACAAGTTGATTTCAGCTGTGATGCAAGTCCTCAAATCATTTAAATTGATAGGTTGTGATGCAAATACTCTTATTTTTCAAATGCCCCCATAAAAAGTAATCACACGGGGTCAAGTCAGGGCTGAATGCTGAATGTTCTCGTCTGTTCTTGCGTTCTTCGGATGGCCTGAAGGTCCTTTGTTCAAATTGAGGACCGTTCCTTCTTTGTATTTCCGAACATTCTTCAAAATTGTATGTTTAGTTGGAGAAGCTCTATCGGGAAATTGCAGTTCGAAGGTATTCTGAACTTGTTTTAAGCTTTTAGTTTGCAGATAAGTTGTGACTATGAGAACGCGCTGCCTTCGTGTAAACTACTTGATAAGGGTTTCAAAGTTATTTATAAATTTAGTAATTCAGATTTTTCATTTATATGTATGACTCGTATTTTAGATACAAAAGTTCGAATTATTTAAAAAAAATATTTGCAATATCCTTCGACGTAAAAAGTAGCACATTGGTTAAAGCAAGAGGAGCTATCTGGCTGGGAGAAATGATCATTCGGCGCAACCCATTTTGCTGTACCCTTCAGTTAAAAGCAGATGCTTAAACACTAAATCGTTTAAACATGAATAAATTTTGAACGTTAACAAAGAATAATTTGCTATATTAAATAAAAAAAAAAGATCCAAAATATCTAAATTTTTGGAGTTAGTACAATCTAAAGTTGGGTGTACTTTTTTGTGGGACATATGGTATAGGCCCCCTAATCAAACAGCTGATACGGACGAAGCGTTATATCGTGAACTAAAGAGAATAATCGGTAGTGAGCAGGCTTTAGTTATGGGTGACTTTAATTGCGCCAACGTGAATTACGATACAATGCAGGGAGACGCGGAAGGTAATCGTTTAGTTAATTTTCTCGAGGATAGCTTTCTTATTCAAAAGGTTGAGGAACCTACGAGGTTGGACAGTATTTTAGATTTAGTAATAACTACGGATGATAGGCTAATTACTGATCTTCAAGTAATAGAACCGTTAAGCAATAGCGATCACAATATGGTAGAGTTTGTCCTCTCAGTAAGTCACTCGAAACCAACTAACTTGACTAAAATTCCTAACTTCCAGCACGCAGACTTTAGCAAATTTCGAAATAAATTGTCACACGTTAATTTGGGAAAACGTAATGGGGAACTCCAACGCAAAACTAATGTGGGAATCGTTCGAAACGGTATTTAGGACTATAAATGAGGAATGTGTACCGTACAAAATTAAGCGTGCGAAAGTAAACACGCCCTTGTGGTTTACTTCTAGAGTAGGAGACATTATAAAGAGTAGAGATAGGGCTTATAGGCTATATAAGTGCGATAAAGATAATCTGTTACGAAACAACTACATATCTCTGAGGCGTGAAGCGAAAAGTGTAATAAAGTCTAAGCGCGAATTTGAAATCTCCATAGCTCGCGAGGGTAAAGAAACCCCAAGCGATTCTTTCAATACGTCAATAATAGAAATCCAGTAAAAAGTGTCTTGGGGCCTTTGAAAAATGTAAACGGAGATCTAGTCTCTGAAAACAAGGAAATGGCTACCTTGCTAAACGAATTTTTTACGTCAGTTTTTACTATAGATTCGAAGATGTAACGAATATCCCTACGGTCATAGACATAATACCTTTTGATAATGGTAATATTTTGGATAATATCGTGGTTAGTTAAGGGGAAGTAATGCGCTATATTGATAAAATGAAAACGCGCAAATCACCGGGGCCAGATTCCATATATCCCGTACAACTAAAAGAATTAAAAGATAGCATTGTTGTGCTGCTAACAAAGATTTTTAATGCGTCTATTTCTGAGGGGTGCGTACCAGATAATTTCAAATTAGCAAACGTAACACCTATCTTTAAGAAAAGCGATAAAGGTGCGGCGGGAAATTATAGGCCAATCAGTTTAACGTCTGTTGTAGGTAAGCTACTGGAATCAATAATTAGGGATCGTATAGTCGAACACCTAGAAGTGCATAAACTAGTTAGAAATACGCAGCACGGTTTTAGGCGAAACAAATCTTGCTTAACTAATCTTTTAGAATTTTTCCAAAGCGTGGTTGACGTTTACGATAGACATCGGGCGGTTGATGTAGTGTATTTAGATTTTCAAAAAGCGTTTGACACCGTGCCGCACAAAAGACTCGTTGAAAAAACTAAGGCTCATGGAATCAGGGATGCAGTAATAAATTGGCTAGAAGAATGGTTGCGAGGTAGGAAACAGAGGGTGGTCGTTGATGGAGCGGAGTCGTGTTGGGCTAATGTAGCGAGTGGCGTTCCTCAGGGTTCTGTATTGGGCCCCTTGCTTTTTCTTATATATATTAACGATTCAGATGTCGGCCTAGTCAGTACAGTTTCAAAGTTTGCGGATGACACGAAGCTGGGTGGTCGGGCGATTAATGACGAAGACAGAGGTAAAATCCAGGAAAATATGAATAAAATCGTTGATTGGTCAGTCACATGGCAAATGAGACTTAACGTTGATAAGTGCAAAATTTTGTATATAGGTTCGCGTAACGGTAATTTTGCGTATAGTATGTCAGGGAAAGATTTAACAAGCGTAGAGCAGGAAAAAGATTGAGGAGTTAGTCACTGGTGATTTAAAAGTAGCGAAACAAAGTACAGCAGCGGTCAATAAGGCAAATTAAGTGTTAGGTTTTATAGCTCGAAATTTTGATTACAAATCGCGCGATATTATAGTTCCTCTTTATAAATCATTAGTTAGACCCCATTTCGAGTACTCGATCCAATTTTGGAATCCGTATATGCGCAAAGATATAGACAAAATCGAAAGAGTTCAAAGACGAGCAACTAAGATGATTCCGTCGCTTTGGTCAAAGTCGTACGAAGATAGGCTTAAAGAGTTAAAATTGACAACACTTGAGACTAGGAGGCTAAGGGGTGATCTAATCCAGGTTTTCAAAATTATGAATGGGTTCGATAACGTAGATAGAGATAGCTTTTTCGAAATATCTCAATATAATAGGACTAGAAATAACGGGTGTAAGTTGACAAGTAGAAGGTTCGAGACAGCAGTTGCCAAAAACTTTTTTACGCATAGAATAGTTAATACCTGGAATAGTTTGCCGGTAGAAGTAATTAGTAGCACGTCCATAAACATGTTTAAAAATCGATTGGACGCATATATTGATAGATTGGGTATAGTTTAAGGTAGTAAAATTAAAACTTTGTGGTGATAGATCCCACAGCTCAACACAAGTGTTGTGGGATATAGGGAGGCAGCATCTTGGGTTAGGGGATACTCTCTGTCCTTAACACCCCATTTAAAGAGATTCCTCTACCGAGCGGTGCCCCCCATAGTACGGTGAGGTATTGAAAAACTCATGATCTTCACTTGCCCCACAAACACCTTTTAAATGGGAGACCCAAAATGGGTGCACACACATTTCTACATTACTGTACAGTCTTTACAGCCACACCTACACTTTTCCTCCTAATGTATATGGTTGTAAATTTTGACTTGGTCCGCAATCGATATGGACCGTGACTTATTTTTGGTTGGCAAGGTACTAGTATTGTCGGATACCGTAATGAAATTGACTGGATTATTTGGATCTGATATATTTGCATGTCGGTTATAAATAGATATAGAGTAACATATTTGTGGATAGTAGTCTATTATGACTTGATCCTCTGGATCCAGAGATTCAATCTTTAGTTTTAAATCGATAATTAATTAGTTTTAAAATGATAATTATTTAGTTTTGTAAAAATTGGTCGTTGCCAATGTACAGGCAGTTTTTGCATAAATTTCTTATGTTCTTGTGGTTCGGAACTCACGTAAAATTGTAGGTCCCCTCCGCCACCACGGAGGACATGCACAATTACGAACACTGTGTGTAATAAATATATATATATATAAATGTGTGTCATATATATAATATATATATATATATATATATATATATATATACACAGGGTGTTTGAAAACTTTCTGTACAAATTGTAATGGGGATAGGCAACACCAAGACAAACCCTTTTCGTCTATAAGTGTATGTCCGCTGACGTCACCATTCGGCGCGTGAGGGCGCCGCTGCAATTGGCTAAAAGGTGAAGTGGGCTAGACTCGCGCTTGCCGCGGGCTTTTTAAATCGGACGTAGTACGCGTAACATGTTTATTTAAAGAAGGCATGTTTATTTAAAGAAGGTGCTGAAAGCTGCGACCGATAGTATCAATGCATGCCCGACAGCGTCGAAGCATTGACCGACCTACACGTCGAAAGATTCCCGGCATTTCGGGAACAGTTCCAGCGGCGACAGCGATTCTTGCTACGAGGTCTTCTTCTGAGTAAATGGGAGTCTCGTACACGAGGTTCTTCATGTGTCCCCACAGGAAGAAATCGAGGCATGTTAAATCGGACGATCTCGGTGGCCAGGCTACGGTCCCACCCCGGCCTATCCATCGGTCCCCAAAAGTGGCGTTCAGATAATCCCGCACATCGTTGCTGGAGTGTGCTGGGGCCCCGTCGTGTTGAAACCACATTCTTCTACGAATAGCCACGGGAACATCTTCCAGCAGTTCCGGCAACGTTTCTTCAAGAAATATCCGATAAACCCGCCCGTCGAGTCTGGCAGGCAGCAGGTACGGCCCAATCAACTTGCCATGGACGATACCCGCCCAAACATTGACGGCGAACCGTTCTTGATGAGCATGCACCCGTGTAGCATGTGGATTTGCGTGCGCCCACACGTGAGAATTGTGCATGTTAAAACACACCCTCACGTGTGAAACAGGCCTCATCTGAGAACAGCACATAAGCCGGAAAATTAGGCTGCACCGCTGTCTGCTGCAGAAACCAGCGTGCGAATTCCACACGAAGAGGGTAATCCCGAGGTTGTAATGCCTGGACTCTCTGACGATGAAACGGATGTAACTGCTGCTCGTGCAACACACTCCAGACCAGGTCGTGGTTCACACCGAGGATACGTGCAAACACCTCGCGTGCTTGCGCTTGGATTGTCCTCAAATCGCCGTAGGATTTCTTCTTCCATGTCAGGAGTGCGCACGTTTTCTCTCCCGACCAGTGTCATGCATGTTTGCATGGAATGTTCCAGTTTCTCGCAGTTGCCGATGCAAATGCGCAAACGTTTGGTGGTTTGGCACACGTCTGTTTGGGAAGCGCTGTCGGTACAACCTCACAGCAGCTCTTCCGTTTCCATTGGCAGCCCCATACCCCATATGCATGTCAGCCATCTCAGCAGTCGTGAAGCGCTCTATGTTACGCGTACTACGTCCGATTTAAGAATGCCCGCGGCAAGCGCGAGTCTAGCCCACTTCACCTTTTAGCCAATTGCAGCGGCGCCCTCTCGCGCCGAGTGGTGACGTCAGCGGACATACACTTATAGACGAAAAGGGTTTGTCTTGGTGTTGCCTATCCCCCATTACAATTTGTACAGAAAGTTTTCAGACACCCTGTATATATATATATATAAATGTTTAATAAAAATTTATATATAATATATATATGTAAATGTGTGTAATAAAAAAATATATATATATGAAAATTGTTTCACGAAAGTGACACGTGAAAAATATTTATGATGAATAAAACCACGAAGGGAAAAGAAACAGTGGTGCTCAAGCGCTTTCGTCTAATGACATCCTCAGGAACACTGGAGTGAAAGGAAAGTTCAAGACAATATATAGGTTACAAAAATAAACATTATATATGTATATATATATATATATATATATATATGCATGCATGTAAGTGTATTTATTACAGGGCGAGGCGTAGGGGCGGAGACCGTCGTTCGGAGAAAACAACCGAGAGTGGAGGAGGAGCAAGAGGAGTCCCAAAGGCGGCATGGGAGCGAGCCTAAGGAGGAGGACCTGGACGAAGAAGAGGATACGATGGGAGAATCTATGTACGGTAGCGATGCGGGGAAGGTCGACCATTTGAGGAGAAAGCGTACTGATTCCCTCATCAAGAGTGGTCGCTCCCATGACATTCCTCGCTTCGAGTATGATCTACCGTTCCCTTGTCAAGGGAGGTATGAATCCAAGAAGGACATCGTGAAACGCCATTCTGAAGAGCTTTCTTCTGTGCTGGAGGAGGTAAGTCATAGAGAAGCCATTTGCAGAAGGTATCGGGAGAGCGGTGTGGCCAAGAAAACTCTGAGACTGAAGTATAAGCCGACAACATCAACCCGGAGAACTATTTTGTGCCCTCTCTATCACTGCGTCGGGACCTTTGTGAATGCCACCCGGCATTTGCAACAGGTCCACAGAGATGACGTCATAACGCGTGGAGAGAGGGACTTCTATTTCGCAGTGATGACGAAGAACAACGAAAAGGCTGCGTTGGCTGCGGCGAGTGAAGAAGGCGCGCGGCCACCCACATCACTGAGCGAGGCCCAGCTCCGTGAGATTGGCCACAAACTGCTGCAGAAAAAAAGGAAGCCAAGAGGAACTTGCCTGAAGAAGATCAGTCGGTGCCACCACCAAAACGGATGAAGACCTTCGAACCGAACCAAAAATGGTTAAAACGTACAAGTGTTCAATTTGCAACAATGGCGAGACATGGGTTCAACAACATTTGAAGAGGGAACTCGCAAAAACTCTCTTGAGATCAAATAGAACACGAAAGATTGAACACTCTCCAACATATGGGCCGGAATACCCCAAGCCAGAAAACATTCTTCGGTCCATACCAGAACCCACGTCACGCGCGAAATTAAAAGAGCGACGGAGGTAGGACTCATGGCTCGTTTGATACGATCTGCAAAAATTTCAAGGAATACGTACGCTCAGCAGAGGTCAACCACTATCAGACTAAGAGTATTTTCAACAGAATCATCTCCCTCCTTTAACCAACACAAAAAGATTTCTGTTTCAATGGATTAAGAATACTCCTTTCGGCGGATAACATTTTAGCCATTCAGAGGGAGGGAGAGAGATTCGGACCGTCAATGAAAATGAAATCGATTAGGACGGTCTGAAATTTTTTAACATATATACAAACAACATACTATGACGTTACACTCATGACGAGGCGCCAATTCCTCGTACTGGAACAATTGATAAAAGTCTCATTAAAGAAGGTCTCTGCAGAGGAACAAAAGATGATCGTCGCCAGACAATCAGACCCATCATATGTGGAAACGAACTTGCTGCCCACCGGGAGGACAAATTATTAATTAACATCAAACAACATAAAACGGGCAAGTACAACTATGGGGCCTTCTACATCCTGCAAGGAGATGAAGCATGTGTCCTCGAAAAATACACAAGTTATACGTCCCCTCTTCAAATCAACGAGTTTACCATTAGACTAGGAGTATTTCTGCTCGTTTAATGGTAAAATCAGTTTAATGATAAAATCAGTTGTGACGTATGTCCTTGGGAAGTGCCCTAAATATGCAGTCGCTCGCGACACTTTTAGGGCACGACCCAAAGACAGCCCAAAGACATTACGACTTGTATGGAGGGCAGAGGAGGGGACTTAAGCTTCTTGCCTCATTAAGAACTATTTTTGAGAGAGGAACACACGCGGGGTGTGGAGGAACGTCGGAACCCCCTCCAATCGAACGTAAGATCCTTCTTGCAGGATGTCCTCCTCGAGGAAGAGGAGGAGGGGCAGGAGCGACATCCGCGGCATCACTCTCCCGTGCTATCACCCGCCCTCACCACCATCACCGTCACAGCGGATGTTCACGACGCGGAAATGGAGATGTCTCCACAACGGGAACATCCCGAGGGGGCACAGGAAGAGCCAGAGGAGGAGGAGGAAGACCTGCCACTTGTTATTCATCCCACTTGGACAAAGAATTAAATAATAGAAAAAGTAGTTGTAGATTATTGTCAAAGGGATCAAGAAACAAGTGGCAGGTCTTCAATTTATACCAAGTATGAAGGAAATTAAAGATACTTTACCCAGCAAAATAGGTTCCAATCTATCTAGGGAAAAATTTTTAAAAACCTGTAGAAAAATTAGAAAGAAATATAAAATTAAACTTCATTAAACTTAAGCATTAAATTCATTAGTCTTTTATCCTGTGATATATATATATAATATATATATATATATTATTTATTTATTTAAAACATGTAAAATGTATTTAGACTTTGCAAAGATAAGCAAAATTAATAATATATAAATAATTTTGAATAAATAAAAGAAAATAAAGGTGAAAAAACCAACACTCTTATGTGTTTAGCAGTTAATGTGAGATTCGAGTACGTCACTTGATTCATCCTGGAAAATAATGGTTCAAAAATTGACATCTTAAACTTAAATATAAATTACTTGCATTAAGAAAATTAGATGCAAATTTGCTCTTACGAAAAGGGTGCATCAAGTTCCCCTTCGTACTTGATACCATCTTTCGTAACTTAGCATAGGGACTTAAGCCGATTTTGCTTCGGACTTTGCTTATTAGCGGCTACATGCTACTTTACTGTAAGGCGCCAGGAGCCCTGCTACTCCAGATTCTGTGGCAACATGCCACTTTACTTAAGGGCGCCATTACGAGAAACTGCTACTCCTGAATCTGTGGCCGGTCATACCACTTCAGATGTGTCTGTGATTGTCTCTCTCTCTCTCCTGGCTGCTTCTGCTGCGAATGATGGTTCCATGGCGCCATTGCCTGCAACAGGGATCGGATCAGAATTCCCCTTGTAGACAACAACCGCGTATACCAACAACGCTACGTAACACAACGCAAGAGATTGAGGGTGTTCTCTCTCTCATTCCTGGCTGCTTCCGCTGCGAATGATGTTTCGGCGGCGCCATTGCCTGCAACGGGGATCGGATCAGGAACCCCGTTGTAGACAACGAGAACCGCGTACACCAACAACGAAACGTAACGCGCGTAGTATTAGAAATAAATTAAATGAATTTAAGGCGATAATTTATTCCGGCAACTACGATATAGTTGCTATCACTGAAACTTGGTTAAATACCATGACTCGGCACTTGTTGGGGGAACTTGATATACCGGGTTTTAAACTCTTTACTAATGATAGGTTACATAGGTTTGGTGGCGGCGTTTTGTTGTACATTCGTAATTCCCTTAGGGCTATCGATGTTAAGTTAGATTTTCCGGCAGCAATTAATGCGATATGTGTTGAAGTTAGGGCGCGTAGTATTAGTTTTAATTTTGTTTATAGACCTCCCCTCGATACAGATACTAGATTTTACTCCCTTCTTGGTAATTTTATTGACAATCGGAATAGTATAATTGTCGGAGACTTTAACTGTCCTAATGTTAATTACGAGAATTTTACTGGTAATGAGGAGGGTTTGAGATTGATTGAGTTTATGGAAGATAACTTTTTACGACAGATAGTTACCGAACCAACGCGCGGTGACAATATTTTAGATTTGGTGATGACAAACGGCTAGAATATAGTCGAAGGTTTAGAAGTAGGCGAGAGTTTAGGATGTAGTGATCATCAAATTCTTAGGTTTAAGTTATCGATAGAAAACACTAAGGATAGTAACGTAATAGAAGTCCCTGATTTTCGTAGGGCTAATTTTGATAGTTTTGCGGATAGGATGAGAGTAGTGGACTGGGATAACTTATTTATGGGTAATGACACAAATTTGCATTGGGTGGCGTTTAAAGAAAGTTTTAGGAATATTGAAAGGGAGTTTATTCCTCGTAGGCCCAAGCGCGCTAGAAATCATGGTAGGCCCAAGTGGTGGACTAGGGAAATAGGCGAGTTCATAAACGAGCGTAATAGAGGGTATAGACTTAATAAGCACAATGGCACGGCAGCTAACTTTAATAGATATATCGAGCTTAGACGTCAGGTTAAAAGATCAGTTAGGAATGCCAAGCGTAATTTAGAGATACTTATAGCTGCGGATAGTAAACATAATCCAAAAAACTTTTTTGAATACGTCAATAATCGTAAGACGATAAAAGATAACATAGGCCCTCTAGTGGATGTTAATGGCGCTTTGGCTTCTGACGCTCAGGCGATGGCGGGTATTTTCAGTAACTTTTTTGCGACAGTTTTTACCGTAGAAGACGTAAATAATGTCCCCGACGTGGACGATATCGTTCCATTTAGTATCGAGACTATTTTGGATGAAATAACTGTTTACGAGGCTGAGATTGCGCATTACTGTATATCGATAGGCTAAAAGTTAGCAAGGCTCCAGGCCCTGACGCTTTTTATCCCAGACATTTGAAAGATTTGAAAGACGTTATCGTAGGCCCCTTAACGAAGATTTTTAATCAGTCACTCGAAACGGGGATTATTCCTGAAGACTTCAAATTAGCTAACGTCACGCCCATTTTTAAAAAAGGCGACCGCACGGTACCTAGTAATTATAGGCCCATTAGCTTAACGTCAATTGTAGGTAAACTTTTGTAATCCGTAGTTAGGGATTGTATCATCGATCACTTAGAAAGTAGAGATTTGATTAATAGTAGTCAGCATGGGTCTCGACGCCATAGGTCTTGTTTAACTAATTTGTTAGAATTTTATAACGAAATAGTGCGCGAATACGATAGGCATAGAGCGGCTGACGTTATTTATTTAGATTTTAAAAAAGGCGTTCGATACAGTTCCGCATAGGAGATTAATTGCGAAGGTCAAAGCGCACGGTATACGCGGTCAGGTAGTTAACTGGTTAGAAGAATGGCTTCGTGCTAGGAGGCAGAGGGTGGTAGTTAATGGTAGTGAATCGGGGTGGTTGGATGTAGGTAGCGGTGTCCCACAGGGTTCAGTGTTAGGCCCATTGCTATTCGTAATTTACATTAACGACATAGATGTAGGATTGACTAGTAACGTGTCAAAATTCGCGGACGATACTAAAATAGGCGGTAAGGTTGTTAACGAGGACGATAGAAATAGGCTCCAAGATGATGTAAATAGGATTATGGAATGGACGGATAAGTGATAGATGCAATTTAACGTAGACAAATGTAAAGTTTTGCATGTAGGTTCTCGTAACAATAATTACACGTACACGATGGATGATAGGGAGTTGACGAGGAAGTAGATTTAGGCGTACGCGTTTCTAAGGATTTAAAGGTTAGGAACCAGTGCCTGGAGTCTTGCGCAAAAGCTAATAGGATGTTAGGCTTCATAGCGCGTAATTTCGAATTTAAATCGAAGGATATTATATTGCCCCTTTACAAGTCCCTTGTCAGGCTTCATTTAGAATATGCCGTTCAGTTTTGGTGCCCGTACTTGCGCGAGGATATTGATAGGTTAGAAAGGGTTCAGCGTCGTGCCACGAAACTAATTCCGTCATTGCGCAACAAGCCTTTTGAAGATAGGATTAAAGAGTTAGACCTGTATTCGCTCGAAACTAGGAGATTAAGGGGGGAGCTTATTGAAGTTTTCAAAATCGTTAATAACATCGATAACGTAAATTTTGACAAATTGTTCACTTTCGATAATAGTAATACTCGTAATAACGGAGTTAAGTTGCGTGGCAGACGTTTCATTACTAATATAGCTAAAAGCTTCTTTACGTTTAAAGTAATTGATAAATGGAATAATCTTCCCGCGCCCATCGTGAACTCTACCAGCGTTAATGTGTTTAAGAACCGTCTTGACAGACATTTTAAAAATATTAACGTTGTTTAAAATAAAATAAAAATTAGCAACAGGAGCTCTGGGGGTGGTGGTCGAGGATGAGTCTCTTAACGATAAATGCCAGCTTGTGACATGCCAGTGTGTGATGCCAGCAATAAAATTATTAAAAAAAAGAAAAATTAGACTAACACGTACGTTAGGCCGTTTCGAAAAATCGAAATTTATGATGGCTCAACGCACACATACTAAAAACGTAATATGTCATGAATAAAGACTTCATGCAAAATATTAAGACAAGAGCTTATTGTTATCCCACCCCTCAATGCATATCTATTTTACCCCTCATGAGAAAATTTTCATTTTTCTGGCAAATATATTTATTTATTTTGTGATGTCCTCTTAAATTTGGTATATAAAATTCATAAATAAAATTGGAAGATAAGTAGGTCATTTTCAGGAATGGTCCAGTAACCCCCTATATTCTTTAGAGAGAATTCTAGAAAATTCTTCCTTCAGGATAACTATTCTAGAATTTCCATTTTTTCCTTTATGGATTATATGATGTTTTATTTGCTTTTTCATCTATAATTACTGATATTTTCACAAGTTTACTGTTCTAGAAAGGTTACTTCATGTTACTTTACAACTTTCTTACAGTAATCAAGTCATAATATAATTTAGGTGAGTGATTAATGATTATATTATTTATTATTAAGACTAACAGGTGGTAAAACTTTTTCCCTCAGAATTATGGCAAAAACCAGAAACAAGTGTGAAGTCTGGTTGGTCGGACAAGTGCTGGAAGAGGGTTTTTCTGAGAAGCAGCTTCCAACTAACAGTGATGTCCTTAAACGTCTTTTTTATCACATTAAGGTGGGAAAGCAAAATGTCTCTGTAGCTTGCGCAACTGTAGCCAACGAAGTTATTGCTATGTGGGAAAAAGCCTCCTTAATTACATCCCACAAGCCTTATATTGTCTCAAAGCTTAAAAGGCTTTACAATAAGCATGAAGGGCTGGTCAAGAACCGAACTCGACGAACTCCTACCCAAGAGAAGAATGAAGCAGAATTTGTCACCAGCTTAAAGAAGCTTTTCGATGTAGCTCATTCAGAAGTGGAAACAGAAATAAAATTGCAGGAGGATGAAGATTTTCTTAAGGATCAAAGGAACGACCTGAAAATGATTATGGGTCCAGAAGACAAGGAGTTTTCAAGAAAGGCAAAAGCACGACAGATAAGCATGGAAAGAATGGAAAAACTTCACAGGAAATCAAAGGAAGAAATGAGGCAATTGACAAAGGTTGTGGATCTCAACCAATGTGAAAATTCCGGTTCAGGAGGAAGTGAAGAATCATCTGGTGATGAATTGTTCTATAGAGCACTCTCATCATCATCTTCAAAAAAGGAGAAGCTTGAACCAGGTGTAATTGTTAGGGATAAAAAGTTCTTGGCTGCTCTGGACCGCACTGGAACATCTGCAAGAGCTGCTATGCACATTGTGGCACCTGCCCTTTCAGCTGCTGGAGTGGAAATTGAAGAGATCACACTTTCATCATCCTCTATCTACAGGTCTCGGCGATCAACACGGATGCAGATGGGAGAAGACATTAAAGCCAGTTTCCAACCAAATACCCCTTTAATAATTCATTTTGATGGAAAGCTTCTTCCATCCATGCATGGGGGTAAGATTGATGTAATGCCCATTGTTGTGACTGGTGCAGGCGAATTAGAAAAATTACTGTCTATTCCAAAGCTTATTTCTGGAACGGGAGAAGAAATGGGGAGAGCAGTTTTAGATGTCTTGAAGCAATGGCCACAAGTAAATGAGTGGGTAGCAGGCCTTTGTTTTGATACTACTGCAAGCAATACAGGTATCCATGCTGGGGCTTGTACCATCATCCAAAAGGCCCTTCAGAGATCACTCCTTTTTCTGGCATGCCGCCGCCATATCCACGAGCTTCTTATCACTGCAGTTTTTGACATGTTTTTCTCTTCTTCGGGTCCACAAATTCCCTTATTCAATCGATTCAGAGATTGTTGGGATAACATTGATCAGCAGAATTACAAGCCCTATGAACCCAATGATCTCACCTCAGAATCTTTAGATCATTGGATCTTGAAGCACAGAGACAAGCTTATTTCTTTCATCAACTCCAAACTTCAAGAGGGCCACACTCGAGGTGACTACAGGGAATACTTAGAACTTGCACTTATCTTCCTTGGTTGTCCAATGCCTAAAACAAATAAAGGCTCTGATAGCAGATTCCACTACCCAGGAGCTTACAGCAGAGCTAGATGGATGGGAAAGGGCATCTATTCCTTAAAAATTTACTTATTTAGGAACTAATTCCTTCTCACCCCTCATGAAAAACAAGCTCTGATACGAATAAACGCCTTTTCAGTGACAGTTTATCTTCAAGCTTGGTATACATCTCCAGTTGGAATTGATGCTCCAGCAAATGATTTGGCCCTCCTCAAGATGCTACATATCTACAGTACAAGATCCAGGTTGATAAGGAAGTGGGTGCTACAGCCCTCAAAAAACTTCAGAACCATGGTTGGTACTTGAGTGAGGATCTTGTAGGATTTGGCTTTTTCTCAAACCTCGTGACTGAAGATGATAAGGTTCTAATGCTCCACAACCTTCACCACGCGCCTCCTCGAAAAGTGAGGTCAAGAAAGGTGGACCCCCGAATGTTGCAAAACCCCAATGACTTAAAGATTACCAGTTTTGTCACAACTCAAACACAAGACTTCTTCAAGTGTTTGAAAATAGAAATTCCCAAGAAACTTGAAGACATTGAGGAGCACCGTAATCGGGTCATGGCAGTCAAAGTAATCAACGACTGTGCTGAACGAGGAGTCAAACTGGCTACAGAGTTTAATGAGAAGCTCACAAAGAGTGAGGAAGAGAGACAACTGGCCTTTCAAATCATTGAAAATCAGAGAAAGGAGGTCCCTCAGCCACTGAAATCCCTATATTCTTAATCAATATATGTCTTAATAGAATTTAAGTCGCTTTGTTTAAACATATTTTTCGTTCAGTCTTATATTTGCTCTAATTATCCATTAATGTAAAAGAAGTGCCATCTGAGGTGTGCCTTTTTATCATTCAAATAAAATGATATTTTGTCTATTTGTTTTTCTTCCTTTACAGTATATAAAAAAATAAAAGTGTGTGCGTTTATCAAAATTCAATTTGAAAAATTACCATATAATCGTGAAACGGTCTAACGTACGTAGATGTAGCTCGTAGCGTAAACTAACCCACTTTTTGTTTAACTTTACCTACTTTTTTTTTTTCTTATCCTCTCCTTACTTTGCATGTTTGTAGTTTGCATGGTATGACAGTGAGTTAAGACTGTGTTTGCATGGTTTGTAAGCGTTCTTATTTTACTTCTTTTCATCTTTCACCCCTCTCCTATTTTTCTGACTTGTCGGCAGTGGCCGGCGGATGATGATGGTGAGTCTTTTTTCTCTGTCTGAATGAATTTTAACCCACGAGTGATAGGTGTTCCTCCTTACTTAACCCCTTCTTCTCTTCTCTTCTCTTAACCACCTACTCTTTCCTTTCTCTCGGGCTAACCTCAGATCTGTAGATTGAGGGTGTTTTCTCTCTCATTCCTGGCTGCTTCCGCTGCGAATGATGCTTCGGCGCCATTGCTTACAACGGGCATCATAGCAACATCCCCGTTCTAGACAACAACCTCGTATATCAACAACGCAACGCAACACAACACAACGCAATAGATTGAGATAGAGGGTGTTTCTCTCTCTTTCCTGTCTGCTTTTAATGATGCTTCCGCGGCGGCGGGTCTTACTAAGGTAGCTCAGCGAGATAGCCTCGAGTAACCATCCTCTACCGACACGACTCGAGCAGCGAAGCCGAGTCGTACCGGCGGACGGCACTTACGGTCAACCCCGTTCTAGACCTCCGCGTATAGCAACACTACGGGTCACTACCGTATCATCTTTCGTAACTTGGCTTTCGGCTAAGCCTATTAGCGCTACTTATTAGTTAATATATAGAGAGCGCAACAGAACGGCCACATACCACATTACTTAAAAACTTAGGGCGCCCGGAGGACCTGCTACTCCGGACTCTTCCTGATTTATAACAGATTGAGATAGAGGGTGTTTCTCTTTCCTGGCTGCTTCCGCTGCGAATGATGCTTCGGCGGAGTGGCATATTAAGGGATCTCGGCGAGAACCCCGTTCTGGACCACCACCGTGTATACCAACAACGCTACGTAACAACGCAAGAGTGAGATAGAGGGTGTTTTTGTCTCTTTCCTGGCTGCTGCTGCTTCTGCTGCTAATGATGATGCTTCCACGGCGGGTCTTACTAAGGGAGCTCAGCGAGATAGCCTCGAGTAATCATCCTCTACCGACACGACTCGAGCAGCCAAGCCGAGTCGTACCAGCAGACAGCCCTTACGGTCAACCCCGTTCTAGACCACCACCGCGTACACCAACAACGCAACGTAACACAACGCGAGAGATAGAGGGTGTTTCTCTCTCTTTCCTGGCTGCTTCCGCTGCGAATGATGCTTCGGCGGAGTGGCATATTAAGGGATCTCAGCGAGAACCCCGTTCTGGACCACCGCCGCGTATACCAACAACGCTACGTAACACAACGCAAGAGAGTGAGATAGAGGGTGTTTTTGTCTCTTTCCTGGCTGCTGCTGCTTCTGCTGCTAATGTTGACGCTTCCGCGGCGGGTCTTACTAAGGGAGCTCAGCGAGATAGCCTCGAGTAATCATCCTCTACCGACACGACTCGAGCAGCCAAGCCGAGTCGTACCAGCGGACGGCCCTCACGGTCAACCCGGTTCTAGACCACCACCGCGTACACCAACAACGTAACGTAACACAACGCAAGAGACAACTAACGCAGAGTCCAAAATCCAGCTCCCGCGAATTCGGTACAATTTAGAGGGAAAAAAATAAACTACCCTAACCCCCCCGGAGGGCCTGTCGATGCCTTATGACTTAGAACCACATCTGAGCCCCTCCGTGAAGGGCTCTGCTTCCTCTCTGCTGTTCACTGGGTTATAGCTTCGCCAGCAAAGGGTTAGAGAGATGGAGACGTGACTAGAATAGAGCAATCCGCCGGTCGAGACTAGTGGACAAGCACACGTCAAGAGCCTCAGCACCCGACAAGATCAGTCCGAGATTGGACGATCTTCAAGAGTGCCTCAGCCCCAGACGGCTCAATCCGCCCGCCGACGAACAGCCCGGGACTATTTACCGTCATCGCGGAACGATCTTCGGTACCCAGCAAATTGAGACGAAACCTTATGAAGAGTCATAACCTTACTCCCGCCTTAATCTGCTGTCGCTTAACGCATGTACATCAGCGGCGGAAGATTCCTGGCTTCGTCCGGGGGTGTATGTTACTACAGCTCCCTACTGATTGCCGGTCAACGAGGGAAACCGGAGGACTCAAACTACGTGGCCCGCAGGGATTGGGGAAGCTTTGATGCGTCCTGCCACTCCGGACTCTTTACGATTTAATGGTTTATTTTTTCGCCCGTAAAAGATTGACAAGCAATGAGATTGCCCGCAGGGACTGGTGAAGCTTTGATGCGACCTGCCCCTCCGGACACTCTCTCTACGATTTACAGGCTTAGTACTTCGCCCGTAAACGACTAAAGAGAATGGGACAATACTTGAGATAGAGGCCATTAGCAAGAGCAATCCGCCGGTCGAGACTGGAAGGAACGTCAGCAGCGCCTAAGCGCCCGACGGCTCAGTCCGCCCGCCGACGAACAGTCCGTGGCCATTTCAGTTAGCGTCGCTCGGCCGGAGGTGAATCCGGACGAATACTCGACTCGACTCTACGACTCTCCAAGGTCTCCCAAGTTCGTTGTCGTCGGGGTTCGATAAGCGAGAGAAAATAATGAGGGAGAAAGAAAAAGATAGAAATTTCATTTACCCCCCGGAAGACCTGCTACTCCGGGCTCTCTCTCGTCTGTTTACTGGCTTATTACTTCGCCCGTAAAGGATTCACTGCAGTGAGATTGCAAAACATCCCGCAGGGACTGGGGAAGCTTTGATGCTTGCCACTCCGGGCTCTTTACGATTTTTTAGCCTATTTTTTGCCCGTCGTGAGAGTAAAACTGGCGTTACGTGAGTTCCCTGGGTATAGGACCTATGTCCCTATCGGGAAACGACCGGTTTCTCCCCCTCAGCATAGATTTCGAAGGAATTTACGAAGGGGTCCGGGGCTCAGGAGATCCCCCATCCCCCACCGATGTTGGAGGTGATCTTTTTTGACTCGTGATTGACCAGTGCACTACGTCGATTAGCTGATGATTCCATTTATAGGGCTAGGAGTCGGGGGGGAAATCTTCTCCCCTAGCCATTAGCCTATGGATAGGCTGTATTGGGTTCCCGCAGTCAAGGGTTCGCCGAAGGGTTCCCCGATAAGTCTTTCGCGGTACGACACGTGACGACCGACCATTGCACTACGTCGGTTAGCCTACGATTCCATGTATAGGGCTAGGAGTCGGGGGGAAATCTTCTCCCCTAGCCATTAGCCTATGGATAGGCTGTATTGGGTTCCCGGAGTCAAGGGATCGCCGATAAGTCTAAACGTGTGCCGGGACAACCTGGAGAATTTTGCGAATGGAGCTCGTAGTCGCCTAAAGTAGCCTCTGTAGCCGTTCAATTAATTCTCGGTTCCATCCCGGGTACCTATCGAAGTTTGACCGTTGCTGAAAGCACCTATGAAAAGGTAGGGCCGGGGTGATCCCAGCCCGGCCGCAGACCCCTCTATAACCCACTTGTTGACTTATAAGTAGCGCGTCATAGGGCCTATGACTTCGGCCAAAATTTTCCATCAATCGCGCGCCTAACGCCTCGGCTCGTCGGAGCAGCTATCTCCCTGGTGCCTATGGCGGCCCATAGGGCTAGCGATCGGCAATAAGTAGAAGATGGAAAGCCGCAGATTGGGCTCTAAAGGCGCCGAAATCTTGTGAGTTTCAATAGGTAGGTAACATCTATGCGAGGGGTGAGAATGTGAGTTTTAGTCCCGCCCTTCTCACGGTATCTACCAGTTGAATTAATCCCCGTAGCAATGTGAGGTAGGAGGCTGCCTAATCGAAATTCTCACAACCTACCCAATGGGTGTTGTAGACCCCGTAAAGGATTCACTGCAGTGAGATTGCAAAACAGCCCGCAGGGACAGGGGAAGCTTTGATGCTTTCTGCCACTCCGGACTCTTTACGATTTAATAGCCTATTTTTTTGGCCGTAAAGGATTCACTGCAATGATACTATTTCAGAGAGATTACAGGTGACAACGAAGGCCCCCGCGAACCACAGTGTCAAAGACGGTTGATCGCATCAGACGTCGCTGCAACTAGAACGACGGATGAGACGTTCAGTCGCCACAACGCAATTCTACTGACAGAGTCCATTCTAAACCCTATCTCCCAGGTAAATGAATACCAATCCAGGGTGCAGGAAAACGTCTATGAATTGAGAATTCCTCCTCCCAGCACCATCGACAGTTGCTGTGGCTCTACTCTCGTCGCCAAAAGTGTAGAGCAGCTCACCTCGTTAAAGTCAATCTCCCGTTTCATCTCTCGTATCTTGGCATTGGGTCTTGGGCCTATTAGGGCTACGTATATATATTAACGTATGTGGGCTATATTCCGTGTACATACGGCGACTTTTGGCCGATACTTGCGACATCGCAAAAATCTCCAGCCGTCCCGTGGCATTTTTCATCTTATTACCGAACCTATGCCTTAGGGGAGGCTACAAGCACCGGAGGTGGTCAGTCTCCTGTGTGCCTAAACATTTGTTACAAGACTGATGAAATTTTTTTTCCAAATTGACAAGCGTTTTAATGGACTCATAGGGCATACGTGAAAGCCAAGTGGCTGAGCGGTTTCCAGATTGGAGCCCCCACCATCGGAGGGGGATGGGGGAACTTTTTAGCCCAGGGTTCCCCCTGTAAAAGATTTAAAATCGAACATAATCTCAACTGTTCTAATCTATAGTCCAAGAGTCCATTGCCTAACGATCACTCACGAGTTTTGTTTTACTCTCACGACTTTGTAGTAAAATTAACGGATTATCGTTATCGAAGTTCACTTTTTGGTTAACGGTGCCCACCACTGGTAGTAGGAATAAAATATGGAATGTATGGCTCCATGCCCGGGAGAATCACATCCGTGAAGCACTCAGCACAGTCGGATGGGCCCCGGCCACAGACGCACTGATCATTCCATGGGAAATCACAGAAGTACTGCCTAAGGGGCTCCCAATCAGCAACGCCACAGTGCCAAAGGCGCCTCCTTTTGGGAGGATCCAAAGGCCGGATTGGAGCGATAGGACAGGAAAAAGATATAAGATTGTGGTTGGAGGAGGGCAACGGAGAAAAAAGTTTGACAGAGTAAGAAAAAGGATGAGAGGTAAGAAATAAATCCAGAATGTTGGACCTGTCTGCAAGGCAATCGGGAATACGAGTAGGGTGCTGTGCAATCTGCTCTAGGAAACTTAGGATAGAAAAGTTATAAGCTAGTTCACCAGGGATGTTAGCGAAATTGGAGGAAAGCCAAAGATGGTGGTAAACATTGAAATCTCCTAAAATGGAGATTTCGGCAAAGCGAGAGCGGGATAGAATGTATTCCACTTTGGAAGCGAGGTAGTCAAAGAATTTCGCATAGTCAGTAGAATTAAGAGAAAGGTAAACAGCACAGATGTATTTAGTTTGAGATTGGCATGTAAGCCGTAGCCAGAAGGTATAGAATTCAGAGGATTCGAATTGGAGAATACGAGAACAAGTTAGGTCATTGCGTATATGTATGTGTACGCAACACCCACCTTTGGAGTGAAATTGAGTATAGAGAAAGGAAGAGGGTACAGAAAAGGGGCTGCTGTCAGTCATTCCAGACACCTAAGTTTCAGTGAGGAAAAGATGAGGAGGTTTAGAAGAGGAGAGGTGGTGGTCAACAGATTGAAAATTTGAGAAAAGGCACGAATATTGCAGAAGTTTATGGAAAGTGAATCAGGCAGAGGCCCAGAACATCTCGAATGGGCGGTAGGAGGTCCAGCCTCAGTCTGCGTTCCCGGTATCGGCAATGGGTAGCCAGAAGTGGGGATATTTATGGTCCCCTCCTCATGGGACTCGAAGGCTCTTGAAGTTGATGCCATTTATTTTTTTTTAATTTTGAAAAAATTATGTAGTGCGTAAGATGTATGCATATGTTGTAACAGGGCGCATGTAGTGATTTTTGGATGATCCGTTGGGTGGTTGGTTGTATGGTATGTGATACGTGGCTGAATCTTGTGCGTGCTTGAACTTTTGAATTTTGGTTGCTTGAAAGCGGACAGCTGGTCTTGAATTGTGAGAATTTCGGTGATTAAAGGATGTAAAATTTAAAATAAGAAATAAGTATTATCGAAGGTTTCCCTGTAAAGGAATTTTTGTATTAGATTTGGTCGGACAGAGACAGCATACTGTAACACCAATAATTAATCTAAGAGTTGTCCTCTGCAAAAGAGGACACGGAGTTGGGAGCCAAACCTCGCAACTTCTCTGTAAATAAATCCCTATTCGTACAAGTGCCAGTTATTTAAATATTTAATATTGTAAGTTTACGTTAAGATAGGGTAATGGTAACTTGTGTAAGCAGCCTGATTTGCTTTGTATTTATTAAAATATACTGTAGTTTCGTAATTTAATGTTTTACTACTCCTGGCTGGGACAGCCTTGCGCTATAAAGGGGGCATATATATTTGTTTGTGGAATCCTGGTCACGGTAACAGTTGGTATCCTCAGCTTAGATTTTTTTCTCATTTACTTAATATTTGTTACACTGTTCGCTTTTGATTCCATTGTATGCACTTGTTTTCTTTTTAATTTTTCATAATTTGATTTTTTTCTCGTTTTGAAAGCTTGATTTAATCATAGTTTAAAATGGTTGAAGAAGGAGCATTAGGAGGTATGACTGCGGATGAGAAGGGGCAGCAGTCGGTTAGATTGAAGGTAAGTGAGGGTTTGAATGAGTTTGATGGTGCAATGATTGCAATAGAGAGTTGTGTACAAGAATTGCTGGATGAGGAAAGAACTGAAGGTAAGGATGTAAAACTGAAAGCTTTCTTTGAGCGCATGCGTAAAATGGAGGGAGGGTATGTAAGTAAGAAATTGGTTGAAGTGGGATATGTTCACTTACGAAGGCGTCTGGAGAAGAGGGTTGCTCATTACTCTGAAAGCGACAAATCTGAGTATGATTGCGAAAGTCCTGGTGAATGGAAAGAGGTGCAAAGTAAAAGGAAAAGGAGACTGAGAAATAAGGCTAAGCGTGATTGTGAAAGTAAGTTCGGAAGAAGTGATAAAGGTGTTAAGATCAGAACGTACACAATGGATGGAAGTTCTAGTTCGGATTTTTCGAATGAGGAGACTCCCTTGCCCAGAACGAACGTGTATTTGGAAGATTTTTATGCCATTTTTTGTGCAGCGGATGCAGGGTGGATGGTGCTGATAGCACTTGAGAGTGAGAAACTATTACTGAAGAAAGCTAAGTATGAACGTGAGCGTATTAAGGCTTCGAAGCCTTGGCCTTATTGTTTGGATCGTGTGCAAAAGGTAGAAGAATTTCTTGAAGACTCTGAGAGGTATGCAATTGAGCAGTTTGGAAGTGATTAGAATAAATGGGCAGTGGAACTTAGAAATTTATTGGATGGGCATGCGAGACGTGTGTATTTTAGTGTGTATAAGCCGGGTGTTAAGTATGAAACAGTTATGTCTAGAATTAAAAGTTGGTGTAGTGAAGAACGACACGATAACTCAACGTGAATTTTGGACAGCAAATATGAGAGAGAATGAAAAGCTGGGAGAATATGCGCCCCGGCTCCAAACACTGTATGAAGCAGCAGTACCTGAGTGAGAGAGAGAGAAACAGGCCTTGAAAGAGCAGTTCATGGGTACGATCCCTCCAGAGACGGCAAGGAGATTTAGAGCGCAAATGGGTCTAGATGTAGAAGGTAAAAAGCTAAGATGAAGAGATACAGTTTCATGGGCATTAGACGATGATGCTATAGGGGATATGGTTTACAGGAATATGGTGTACTGTTTGCAGTGCACATAGCTAGTATGTGTGATAAAAAGCGTGACGTTAACGAGTGCTAGAAGTGAGAGTAGAGCTGAAAGAGTGGTCTTATGTTATGGGTGTAATGATCCAGGGCATCGTGCGATTAGTTGTCCGGTGATTGCTCAGATAAGACAAAGAAATCAGATTGGTAAGGGTAGAGAGACTATTGGTGAGCCTGGACAGATGGGAGCGAATAATGTGAGTGAAGCACAAGCACAAGCAGAAGATTTAAATTAGGAAGCTCCAGTCTGGAGTGAACACGATCGGAGCAAGTGAATGATGAACGTGTGGGTGAAATGTACGAGTTGTGTGACGTTCCCCGCACGGAAATGTTAGAATGGGAACGAATTGTTAATAATTCTGACCTTAACTCAAATGCCAGTGAATGGACTGCGGATATTGAGTGTGAGCACCGTAGTCCATTACCACAGCGTGGACAAAAAGACAAAGGAGAGCGAATGGTCGAAAATACGGTTGTGTACTTGGCTAATGAATGCGTAGATTTGAAGAATGGAAAACTGTGGAAGGTACCAGTGGAACTGAATTGTACGGAAACTGAAACGATGTTGGATGCAGGTGCGCAGTTTTGTCTCATTAGCAGGGATGTTGTTTCTCGAATGTCCAACTTTGAGATTGATGACAGTGTGCACATTAGGTTGAAAGGTATTGGAGAAGGAGATCGGTTGGTTGGGAAGGGTATGTTGACTGCACAGGTGGCAATTCATGGTATCGATTTCGGTATGTGTGATTTTTATGTGGTAAATAACTCTTCATATGAGATCGTCCTGGGTAAAAACTTTTTGTTAGTAGGGGTTTAATAATTTATGTGAGGAAGAGATGTATAAAACATACTGGCCCCAGTGGTGAAACAGACGAGTTGTATTTCAATAATGAACAGAACAGATGCGTTAAGGTAGTATCAAAGATACCAGTGTACGTCGCAGAGAGTATAGTGTTAGATAGGAAAAATTGGAATTTGGTTAAAAGTCAGAGTATCGTGCGATGTCGTTAAGGCTAGGAGGAAATGCGTGTCCTCTGTAAGGAATGAAGAAAATGTCTTGGTTTTAGATGAATTCGTAGATCCAGAGTTAAAGGTGAAAATTGAATTGTGGCTTGAGTTAATTGACTGGGATAGTGCGGAAAATCAAGTATTAGTTCAATGTAATTCCTCGAAAGAGGTAAAACTGAAGGAAGGAATGAGACTAGGATCTGCGTGTTCAATGGTATACGGGGATGAAATTATGGTGGTTGAGAATGACGAGAATAACGTGCATATAGGGACTTTGGTGCATAATGTAGTCATTGTACTGTCTGGTAAAAATGAGGCGAGGAAATGATGAAAGGTGCTATTGCCAGAGGAATTGAGTAAAGATGAGCGTGAAAAGTTGGAGCGAGTAATATGGAAGAACAAGGTGGTGTTGAGTAAGGGTGAAAGCGATTTAGCTTTGACTTCACGTAAGATAGTTGTATGATTATACGCCATTATGTCAACGTCCGAGAAGATTTGATTGGGAAACTAATTTGGAGATAGAACGCCATGCTTGATATAATTGAGCCTAATAAGTCTGCATGGAGTTCGCCTGTGGTGCCTGTGCGAAAGAAGGATGGATTGGTTAGATTGTGTATTGATTAATTATAGGAGAGTGAATGCGATAACGAAAGACGATAAATTTCTTATGCCTAATTTACAAGATTTGGTCTTTAGCATGCATGGTATGAAATATTTTGCATCATTAGATCTCGTGCGTGGATATTATCAAATGCCAGTGGAGGAGAGCAGTCGAGATTTCACTGCATTTGTCACTGAGCATGGGCAGTACCGGTTCAAGTCGGTTACATTTGGGTTGAAAACAGCGCCTTCCGCCTTTTAAAGGGAAATGCAGTGTGTTAGATGGTTTCACATGGACAAAAGTTATTCTGTACCTTGATGACGTGTTGATAATGGAGTGAAGTGTTGATGAGCATATGAAGTTACTGGATCTGGTTTTGCAAAGGTTAATGGATGCTGGTATGAAAATAAAGCCTGTTAAATGTAAGTGGATGAGTGAGGAAGTGTCCTTTTTAGGTCGTAAAGGACTGAGTAAAAAGCCAGAGCATGTACAGCAGGTGATTAATTTTCGAAGACCACTTGATGTGGGAGGGGTGAGAGAGTTTTTAGGGTTAGTAAATTTTCAATGAAAATTTATACCCCATTGTTCCGAAATAGCAGAACCTGTCTCGGTTAACTGCAGGTAAAAGGGAAGATAAAGTAGTTTGGACAGAAGAGCGTGTGAATGCATTTGAAGTGTTAAAAAAGGCTATGTATGAGGATATGTTCTCAACGTTTCCAAACTATTCTGAGAATGCTGATATGTTAACGTTATTCGTGGATGCGTCAAGTGTCGGTGCGGGTGTGTGCTTGGTTCAAAAACAGAAGGGTATAGACAGAGTTATCTCGTATGCATCTACTACATTTAATAGAGCGGAGCGAAGCTATTCGGTGATAGAACGTGAATTCGCGGGGATGAGGTGGGCAGCAAAATTCTTCAGACCATTCTTACTTCGGCGCAAATTTATATTGTATACTGATCATAGGCCGTTGATTTATTTGACTAGTATGAAAATGATTGACAGCAGGCTTGCGCGGACGATGGAGGATTTGAGTGAGTATACTTTTGAAGCGCGTTTCTGGACATGGGAGCTGTAGTATGTTTAGTGAGAGAGTGTGTGATTAAGTATTTGTGTGGTAAAGGGGTAGAAGTAAAATTTGAAGTGTGTGCCAGTTTACAAGGGCTTGATGCGAAATTCAATGTGTCTTGATTGGTGAAACTTAAAGTTAAGAATGTGTGTGGCGAGTATGAGTTTCCTTTTGCGATTGTGAAGGATTCTATTATATCGGTGTGTTTTTTACTGGGTATCAATTACTTGGAGAGGGCTGATACAGTATTAGATTTCAGAAACGTTACAGTTAGTTATGGAAATGAATCGGCAATTAACATCTGGAGTGTTCACTTGGAATATAATGAGAGGGAAACACTGCGTTGGTTATGGGAGAACTTTTTACCTTTGAATGAAGTTGATAGTTTGCAAAGTAAGGTAAAAGTTTTAAATGAAATTCGAAAAAGGGTTCCGAGTGGAGAAGAAATGGAGTGTAATAATAAAAAATGTAAAGAGTATGCGCCCCCATAGGCCACATCTGATTGTGATTCAAAATGTTTTAGTGAGGTGGGATGAGAAAAAGAAAATGTGGGCTGCGGTAGTGGGTTTTCAATTGCTAGTACATATAGTTGTGACGTTTCATGTGTGTCTCGCGCATGTTGGAAAGGACAAATTGTGTGATTTAGTGGGCAGGTGTATATATGGCATCCGAGGTTAGGTATGGTAGTTCGGGATGTATGTAGGACATGTGAGCAATGCCAGAAGATGAAAGTGGGACATATGGTGATGTTTCCTCCAACTTTAAAAGTGATAACAAGAAGGTCACATGAACTTGTGGCTGTAGATGTGGTTGCATTGCCAAAGACGTTTAGTGGGTATATTGGTTGTTTGGTTTGTGTGGACCATTTTAGTAAGTTCATACATGTGCAACCAGTTCGGAATAAGGGTGCTCAGTTGGTGTCGGATTCTTTTGAACAAATGTTGAAGTCAGTGTTGTTTAGTAGATCAGCCCACCCTGATCGAGCAAGCCGGCGGCACGCAGGTAACCGATCGCCCTCTCCAGAGCGGACCAGAGGTTCAGCGCACTAGTGTTGTTGTGTTCTATGTTGTGCTAGAGCGGTACAGTCTGTCATAATGTGTTCACTTGTTAGTGGTGTATCCTGGCACAGGTGGCAGGTGTCGTCTGTGGAGTCGTTTAGTCTGTGTTTATATGTATGTAAGTTGGGGTGATGTCCACATCGGAATCGTGCTAAGTTAACTCGATCCGATCTGCTCAGGCTGATCTCTGACCTGTTAATGGGTGGCGGCTTCCCACCTAGGACCGCATTCGGACCGAGTCGTGTCAGTGCTTTGTGGGTTAGGTGTGTGTGTGTGTGTTTTCTGTACTGTGTGATGTCTGTGGGGCGTGGTATGGAATGGAGTATTTGGTTATAATGTCTCTCTGGTGTTACCTTAATGGTGCGAGGTGTTGGTGCATGATTGTACATGTAGTGGCAAGGGTGTTGTGGGTTAGTTGTCGCTGCTGCCATGAATTGTGTTCCCCTCATGTCTAAATGTTCCCTAACTTTTAGTATTTTTGTTTCTGTGTGCAGGTGTTCTATTGGTGTTGTTTGAGTGCATCCTGTAATGATACGAAGTGCGTTGTTTTGTATTGTTGTAAGGTGTTTATGTGTGTCTGAGATAATGGATGCCCAGCATGGGCTAGCATAGTCCATAACTGAGCGAATATATTGTTTGTATATGAGTGTTGTTGTTTCCTGCTGGTCTCCAAAGTTTGTGTCTGTTAGTACCCTAAGCGTGTTAAGTCTTGACGTACATTTGTTTTTAATGTCCTGAATGTGGTTTGCAAAAGATAATGTGTTGTATGTGACCCCAAGTATTTTGGTCCTGTGAGTGTGTAGAATGTTTTTGTTGTTTAGTGTAAGCTGTGGAGTTATCTGGTGTTTTGTGTTGCTTGTAAGCAACGTGATGGTTGATTTTGTGGGCGCTACTTTGAGTCTATTGTGTGTGAGCCAGTCTTGTATACTGTTCATGTATGTTTGTAGGTTATTTGCAGCGGTGTCGATGTTGTTGTAGGTGGATGTTAGAATGATGTCATCTGCATATGATGATAAGGTAAGCTTGTTATCTATGGGTGTTGGAATGTCATGCGTGTATAAGTTGAACAGTGTTGGTGAGAGAAAAGAGCCTTGAGGGACCTCGTTCGGAAAAAGTTTGTTTTTGGATGACTTGCCATTAAATGTGACATGTGAGTATCTTCCTGAAAGATATTTGCTCAGCCACCTCTTGGTGTTATTGTGCATGTTTGTGTTGAGTACTTTGTTTATGAGAGGGAAGCGTAGGATAGCATCAAATGCTTTACTAATGTCTATTGTTGCTAATAGTGTTCGTTGAGCTGGTCGTCTGGAGTTGATGCCATCCATGATGTGCTGCGTGAGATTAGTAAGTAATGTCGTGGTTGAGTGGTGAGGTCTGAATCCATGTTGAGTAGGCGATAGTGTTGTGTGGGTTGGTGATTTGTAAGATTAGTCTTTCTGTTACTTTGGAAGGTGTGCATACTAAAGTAATGGGTCTATAGGAAGCTGGTTCTGTTGGATTTTTGTTTGGTTTGAGTAGTGTAATAATTTTACCTTGTTTCCATATGTCAGGAATAATACAGTGTTGGTATGAATATGTGCTGATATTTGTGAGAGCTAGTATTCCCTGTGGGCCCAAGTGTTTAAGGTATATGTTAGATATGTTGTCTGGTTCAGTAGCCTTCGAATTCTTAACGTTTTTGATGATCTTGATGGTCTGGTCTGTATTGAAGGGTGTAATGGTCGTGTCGAGTCTGTAGGTTTTCTTGTGTCTGGCTGTTTGTCTGTCTGCGTATTTCTGGTTGTTGTCTCTGTTTAAGTGACTTATCTTTGCGTAGTGATTAACTAGAATGTTAGTTTGTTGTGTATATGTTGGGATATTATTTTGGCTGCGACAGATAGCCGCGTATGAGGTGTGAATGCCGCTGTTAGAGTGGGTAATGCTGTTTATAGTCTTGTATAGCCTGGATGTATCTGTGGAGTGGTTTAGTGTTATGAATTCCCTAAATGTTTGTTTGTTTTTCTTTGAGTTTATTGTTTATTTCTGTGTTGAGCTGTTGTATCTGCTGTTTTATGGCTTCTGTGTGTGGTGTTTGTGTGTTATGTTTGAGGTTGTTACGTTGCCTTATGAGGTCGGCTATTTCTCTAGTGTAATTTGGGTTGTATTTCCTAATGCTGCCCTTGGATATGTATTTGTTTGCATTGTTGATGATCTGATTAAATATCTTGTGTTGTATTGATTTTTATGATGGGAGTCCTGTTTAATGTGGTGAATTGTTCCTCAGTCTGTATTTTGAACTGTTTCCAATCAGCTTTCTTGTAATTTTTGCAAGTGTGCCTAAGGCTGTTGGGGCAGAGTGTAGAATGTGTTGTAATGATGATGGGCAGGTGGTCTGATGACAGTTGTTTTTCTGTTCTCCATTGTGTATGTGTTGCTAGTGAGGGGGAACAGAACGTTATGTCTGGGGAGGAGTTTGAGTATCCTGCTTGATGTGGTATGTGTGTATGTTCTTCTGTATTGTTAAGAATGAAGAGGCTGTTTAGTTGTGTGGCTATGTTGGCGCCTCAGGTGTTGTTTTGGTTGTGCAGGTACCAACTAGTGTCTTTGGCATTGAAGTCTCCTCCTAAGATGACATTAGTGAGAGAGGTCAGATTGTGTAGCTGTAGATTGTAATTGGCTGGCACCTGAGGTGAACTATCTGGTGGGATGTAAATGTTGATCAGTGTGGTGTGTTTTGCGCGTGTTTTAATGTTAACTGCCTGTATTTCTATCGTGTTATCTGCTTGGATTGTGTTTGTAATGTTTTGGGTGGCATCGGTGTAGCTGATGCTTTTACGTATGTAAGTGATGAGTCCACCCCCGTGACCCCTGTACGATCTTGACGGATCGCCGTGAAGTCAGGGATGGTTGGTGTTTTGTGTGTGCGTTTTAGTTTTGTTTCTTGTATAAGTGCTATGTGAATGTTTTGTTTGTGTACGAATTCCCTAAGCTGCATGATTTTGTTTGTGAGGCCCTCTACGTTGTACTGTAATATGTTAATATTATACTTTTGTATGTCTCATGGTGCTATTGTGTCTGTCTTTGTGTATGGTGACATGTGTAAGTTGTAGTGGGGCCTGGATTAGTCTTAATGTCGCCGGAGAGTAAGAGTAGTCCGGGGAGCACGCAATTGCCCCTCGTAAATGAAAAAATAACATGCTGAGAATAGGTCTGGCCCCGGGAGCCGATCGGCACTCTGACCGTGCCACGCAACAGGCCGTCGACTGCCAGTCTGGCCAACCGTAGACAGCCCACTGCACGGAGATTTGAGGAAGTTTGGCCACCAGCGCGTTGATGTTTCGGTTTGACGTCGCCTCTTCTTCGCGTTGACGTATCCCGCGCTGGAGGATACAGCCACTGTTAGAAGCTTCCTCGTCAGCTACTAACACTTTTTTCACGTTGTTCTAGCTTACTGTTCAGAGGTTTTTTATAAACAAATCTCATTTTTCTGCTCAAAACGGCTCTTTCTAATTTTAAAATTGATTAGTCAAGGAAGGAAGATGTTGACTTCTATTTTGCGGCAACAGTTGATGATATTTGTTACTTTATTGATTAATGAAAATGATTAGGCTCTTCAAGTTATAAAAGATTTCTTTCGTAATAATTGATAAATACAAAACGTATATGCAAACAGGATGATGCTTAGACTACTCAAGTTGATGAAGTTTTCTCTTTCTCATATATTGTATCGACTTAATACTGTAAATATATTTCAAGTTTCTGCATAAATAAACTTTTCACAGAAAACAAAGACTTTCATCAATCTTCTATCACATCCAAACCTGAAGGTACCGGTGCGAGTCTTGAATGATAATGGCCCTGAATTTTGATCAAGTATGTTTGGAGATATGTTGAGCAAGTACGGAATACAGCATGTATGTTCTAGTCCCTATAAACCTGCGTGTAATGAAGCGGTTGAGTGGGTGAATAGAACTATAACAGAATTTTTGAGAAATTTGTGTGGGACGAGTGGTAAATGGGATGAAGGGTTGACAAAGGCGGTAATGCTTATAATCAGACTGTACATTCGCAGACTGGTAAGCCACCTGCAAAGAAATTAGCAGAGGGTACCCTGGAACGAGGCGAGCTGTTACCTATCCCCTTTGATGAACAACTGACTTGGCGTGAGGATCACTCTAACTTCATCCCCTTTGGAATAGGCATGAAGGTTCGTAGGAAATGAAAATGAGTGAGAGATATGTGGGTCCATACTCAGTTAAAAACGTTATGGAAGCGGGAGTTTCGTATGTTGTAGAAAATGAAAGTGAATGTTTGAGGGTGCATCATACGCACCTGAAACTGTTCGGGGAACCGCCAAAGTATTTGGAAGGTACTTCGAGCGACAACGTATGATAAAGGAGTCCGGAAATTATGTAGATGAATATGAGGGAGTGATAGAAAGATGGTTGGTGGAGCCCGTTAGTAACGTGGAGAGTACCAACGTGGAGAGACCAAGATTAGAGGAGTCACGACTGGAATTGAAGGACAACGAAAATTCTCGCTTTGTGAGGATTACATGTAGATGCAGCTGGGAAGAGTCGTCTGAAAGGGAGACTCAAGTATATAAAGTTAATAAAAGAACGTATAAGAGAAGACTGTTTGGTAACACAAGTTGCAAGAAAGGTTTTGAAAGGAGTATGACATGGCTGAATCGTGTGCTGAGGTGGAAAAGGGATGTGTCGGTACAAACGGAAAACACCTTAGAATGTTTCGGTAATGTGAGATGAGCTGAGATGATCGATGCGGCTGTAGAAACCGAAATAGTTTTAGATAAAGCTTTTAAGGAAGTGAATGAGTGCGAGAAAGATCCAGTAGAAGATGAGGATGTTAAAGAAATGACATGGGATTATTCGGTTATTGCGAGTAGCTCTTATTTGTGGCAAGGGACCATGAATGAAAAATGCGAGTCAGAAAGAGGGGTAAGGTATTCCTCTATGAATAGTTTTAATGGCGAACAGTTTGGTAGCAATGAGGTGGATATGTATGAGTTAGAGGATTCAGTGTTTGAAGATGATTTGGGTGATGAGTGCGTGCAGAGGCAGGATAAATGTTTGAATATTAGTAGAAGGGTTAGTTGTGTGGTTCCAATGGATAGATTGTCTATTAGTGGGAAAATACATTTTGAGGAAATTGAAGGGTATGCGTGTACTGCCAGTCGAATGAACATCAACGTGAATCAGTCAGAGAGAGGAGTTAGCGAGAATGTGGGTCATGAATCAGAAAGGATCGAATGTGTTAGAACAGAGAGTCAGTGCCGTATTAAGGATTTTTGGGCCCTGGGTTCAAAATATTCTTGGGGTCCCTCAACAAGACAAGTTTTCGAGTCATGTAAATTAATAAAACCATTTATTTTTAAATCAAATAATGCAAGGTTTACACAAATACCAAGCTGCTACAATTACACCAGACCAATTACACAACTACAAGTCCACTACTAATCTAGCAAAGTTGGTCACACTCATCCATCACTAGTATACAAAAGTTTTTTGAGCTGCTTCAAATCACTAAATTTTCCAATCACAAGCTCAGTATTTAAATTCTGCAAAATATTCTTTTCTATGCATAACAGTGACAGACTTTGCAATTTCTTTTAGGTTAGCATTTGACGTTTAACATTTTTAATCATGCTCAAATGAGAAAAAGAACGCTTCGCAGTTGCACTTGACATCATCAAACACAAATAAATGCGATAAGCGCAATGAAAGCATTTGGGAAAACAGCCCTCAATTTGTGAATTTCCTGTAGTACTCCTAATGGGCGAGTGTCAGCTAAAACGTTTTGGTTGACAATCAGTACAAAGTGCTGAAACTCAAATGGGAAGCTGTCCTCAAAATCATTTGGGTAATGGACTAGCCAGATTTTTGTTGCTTTTGATGCTTCCTCTGAAGTTAGTTGAGAGGTATTGTTGAACGTTTCAAATTTATCATTGATATCATTATAAACATCGGCCCCTAAAACAGCTGGGGCCTGGCCCCCCCTGCCTCCCCCTTAATACGCCACTGCAGAGAGTGAACATACTGAAAGTGCAGTGTGTAGTGAGAAGCTGGAGCCGAAATCAGCCCCTAGAACTCGTTCTAAGTGTGCTGTGCCGGAAATTTCCAATGTGTAAGTACATCCAAATGAGAATAAGGTTAGGCATAATAGAAATGTCCAAGTTTTGTAGCATTTCTTTGATATTATCGAAATTATAATTGGATTTTTTTTACTCTCTAATTAAACTTGTATATAAACTTGTGTATAGGAAAGGTAGATTCCTGTAGTAGTATGGTGGCAAAATGCCAAAGTGCAGAAATGTTACATAATGTTGCAAGAGTGCCACCCCACCCCCTTTATTGCAAGAGTGCCACCCCACCCCCTTTATTGCAAGAGTGCCACCCCACCCCCTTTATTGCAAGAGTGCCACCCCACCCCCTTTATTGCAAGAGTGCCACCCCACCCCCTTTATTGCAAGAGTGCCACCCCACCCCCTTTATGCAAGAGTGCCACCCCACCCCCTTTATTGCAAGAGTGCCACCCCACCCCCTTATTGCAAGAGTGCCACCCCGATCCCCTTGTTGCAAGAGTGCCACCCCGATCCCCTTGTTGCAAGAGTGCCACCCCGACCCCCCTTGTTGCAAGAGTGCCACCCCGACCCCCCTTGTTGCAAGAGCACCCCGACCCCCCTTGTTGCAAGAGTGCCACCCCGACCCCCTTTGTTGCAAGAGTGCCACCCCGACCCCCTTTGTTGCAAGAGTGCCACCCCGACCCCCTTTGTTGCAAGAGTGCCACCCCGACCCCCTTTGTTGCAAGAGTGCCACCCCGACCCCCTTTGTTGCAAGAGTGCCACCCCGACCCCCTTTGTTGCAAGAGTGCCACCCCGACCCCTTTGTTGCAAGAGTGCCACCCCCGACCCCCTTTTTGCAAGAGTGCCACCCCGACCCCCTTTGTTGCAAGAGTGCCACCCCGACCCCCTTTGTTGCAAGAGTGCCACCCCGATCCCCTTTGTTGCAAGAGTGCCACCCCGATCCCCTTTGTTGCAAGAGTGCCACCCCGATCCCCTTTGTTGCAAGAGTGCCACCCCGATCCCCTTTGTTGCCAAGGCACCCCCCCCTTTATTGCCAGCCCCGAAATGGGACTGCAAGGGGTATGCAACTTGGAGGCTGAGTTCTCCCCCAAGCTGAACCCCCCAAAGGGGCATGCCTATCCTAAGGGCGCCTCTTTGGGTGGGGAAGGGGACGCCTCACCCCCCAAAGGAGCAGAAAGAGATAGGAAGAGGAGGGTCTTTGCTCGGCTGATTGCCGAGCTCATATGGGTTTCTTCAGCCGTCCGCCGCTTCTTATAGTGCCCCTAAACAGCCAGTTGGATTAGGCAGTCAGTGCTAGCCACTGCCTCATGGCGTCATCGACTTAGAACATCAACAGCCAGGGTCTCAGGATGCCATCGTCTCAGAGCATCATCAACTAAGTGCCACAGCGTGCTAAATGGATCCGGGCACGCACCCAACTCTAGGTCAGTCCTGTTGCGAGCCCCCTACACCTCAGCTAAGTGCCTACCGACTGAACCATACAATTATCCAACCAAATAAAATATATAATTGAGTACAAGGAGCCAATAAAGCGCCGTTACATCAATCTGTTTTTAAAGGGAAGTTTTAGTCCTTGATTAATTATAAGTTTGTAACTATTCTATTTAAATAAAGAAAACATGTTTCAATTTTGTAAATAAAACTCCATTACGCAAAATCGCACGTAATAGAGCATTACCTTGTGTAATTAATTTCGCGTCTCGCAGTAAAAAAAATCGTATCAGGCCTTGATTAATTATCACTCGGCAACACGTATTTTATTGAATGATATCTGACACTTGATTCTAGGTAATTTGGGTGCGCTGAATACGAATTTCAACTCGGTTTGGCTCTATCAGGTCCTGATTCTTGTCGACAGCCTATGTGCCATTTTCCAGATTTTTCAAATTAGGACTAAAAAATTAAGTCGTGTTAAATTTTTTTTTCAAGTTTCGTGAATACAAGCAGTTCAAACTACAGTAAAATTACATTATAACGATAGAAATGACTTAAAATAAAAAACAAACATATGAAGCTTTCACTGTGGCAAAAATTTTCTTTTGTAAGACTTTCTAGCGTATTTGCTTGTTGATGGCAGGTCTCTTTTCAAGCACCAGCAGTAATCAGCCATCATGTGGGAATCCCAGCGGCCTTGGTACCGTTCCTCCATAATTTTGATATCTTGGTGGAATCTCTCCCCTTGTTCGTCACTTACATCACCTAAATTACTTGGAAATTGGTCAAGATGGCTATTCAAAAAATGCATTTTTATGCTCATATTGCAACCTAACTCTTTGTAGTCCCTTAAAAGTTTTTTTACGATTTCTTCGTAGTTATCTGCCCTATAATTGCCTAAAAAGTTTTCTATCAAGTCCACGAATGAGAACCAGCCATTTTTTTCGCGTTCATTCATGACATTAGGAAAATTGCTGTCTTTAATCATTGTTCTTATTTGTGGACCGTCGAAAATTCCCGCCTTGATTTTTTCATAACTTAAACTTGGAAATTTTGAAGTTATGTATTGAAACACTCGCCGTTCGTATCTAAAGCTTTTACATATTGTTTAATGAGGCCTAGTTTTATATGCAGAGGAGGAAATATGATTTTATCTCTGCTCACTAAAGGTGGATTAATTACGTTTTTTTCTCCGACAGTAAGTGATGTTCGTGCTGGCCAGATTTGTTTGAAATAATGTTCTTCCTTGGCTCTGCTGTCCCATAAGCAAAGGAAGCAGGGATATTTAGTATACCCTCCTTGTTGTCCTAGCAGAAAATTAACCATTTTTAAGTCAACACATATGATCCACTCGTGCTCCCTATATTTGATAAGATTTAAAACCTTTTCTATATGTTCATACTTTTCTTTTAATTTTGTTGAGTGCCCAATCGGTATCGAGCCGTATAGATTGCCATTATGCAACAACACACACTTAAGACTTCTTTTCGAACTGTCTAAAAACAAGCGCCAATCATTTGCATCGTAAGACTCAACCCCATCTTCTTTAACAAACCAACTATGTCGCAGCAATATACTAAACTATCCTCTGTTCTAAAATATTTAACAAGTTCTTCTCTTTTTCTGTAAAATGAAATGTATGTGTTTGAAGTAAGCAAGTTTTTCTCTTAAGTCTTGAAGCTAAAATTTCCGCAGCCTTTTTTGGCAAATTTAGATCCCTTACAAGATCATTCAACTCGGCCTGGTTAAACTTTTGCGGATCGTTTTGACTTTCAAATACGCTGGGGTCAAAATCGGTGTCTGACTCCTCAAAGTGCATAACAATATTTTCAGGAACATCTTCAACTAATTCTTGAGTTGGCAGACCCTTAAATTTTGGAATGGGGATCTCATTTGAATGTAGCACAGGTCGTATCGCGGTGTCGAAATTTGGGTACTCGATACAATGTTTATTTTTCTTAGTGAAGCCCGAAGTCTTGACAAAGCAAAGGTAGCAATCGGTCTCGTGGTTAGTAGGCTCTCGCCACACCTGATATGGAAAACAAATTGTAAAGCGTTAACAAAAGCGACGAGAAACTTGTTTTTATGAATTTTATCAAAAGTTATCACCCAAACATTTAACATTTCTATGTGTTTCAACCTTATGCAATATTTGAGATTCTTATAAACATTTTCTGTAAATTTTTGTTTATGTACCTAAGTTACAATTACATTTAGGTAAGTTACAGTATACTAGTGATTAAATTACGTAGTTTATGAAATCATAAACTTACCATCGGAACTCCAAAAGGTATTTTTGAATCCGAACCCTTCGTCCAATGTCGCAGTCTTTCAATGCATATAGTGCAGGCTTTATGTGGAGCCCACGATTTATCTTGGTCCCCCAGTTTTATGCCAAAATAAGCTAAGTAAGCTCTTTTTACGAAGTCAGTTATATTTGCTCGTTGATGTGGAAGTGTAAAATTTCCACATATATAACAGAAGGAATCAGGGTTGTTTTTGCATTTGAACTTTCTAGTGCTTGATGACATATTGCTTGATTGTTCTGCCAATTTGTAAAGGTTTAAAGCCCTTAATTCATATAAATTTAAGAAAATCTGAAATATAAACACAAAAATTAATTTAAATAGGTACTTATTATGAAATAGGTACTTACAATCTATGAAATTAAACTAGAAACACGGATGAGTAGGTACAATATAAATTACGTCTAATTAAATCAACTATATTAAATCACGATGACAAAATTACTCACTAAATCATATGCCAATTCAAAATTATGTTAATGCCCAAACTTAATTAACTAACTCAACTGACTGACTGACTGATTGATTGAATTGACTGATTAACTCTGGAAACGAGTCGCTTTTATATATTTTAGTTGTCCCTCTAGAATACTCTACAGAGAACAGGAACGCTCGAGAAAATTTTAGAATTCTATGATTTTTTAGCTTAATTTACTAATATTAAAATGGGTTAAAAATGACAAAATTAAAAATATTTTTAGGGTGTTACATATAAAAATATACATAATACAACAATACCATAACAATAGGTACAAATACCTAGATAAAAACCTAGTTGCATAATGTGTAACTGCAAAAAGATTTAGCGAGTATTGAGAAAAAAACCTTTTTATGAATACGACGAAAGAGGAGGGGTGTTGAGCAAAATCAGGACCTGATAGAGCAAAACCGAGTAAAAATTCGTGCTCAGCGCACCCAAATTACCTAGAACTAACTGTCAAATCTAATTCAATAGACAAAAAGTTGAAATTTGTTCCCCAGTGTTATGTTTGTAACTATTCTATTTAAAAGTTATAGAACTCCAAACAAATATATATAATATGCGTGAAAAGAAAAACATATATATATATATTTTTTTTTTACAGAGAGAACCACACACACACAGACACACACACACACACACACAGACAGACAGGACTTGTTACTCAGAGTGTCCTAAAAATATAAATTGTTATTTATTCTATTTTTAAAACCATTTTAGCCTATCACGCAATACGTGGGGTGTTTTCAGGTCAAAGATCACGAGCCTTCAACCACAAATGTGGCGTATGGTTGATATCGTCACGACACTCACAATACAACACAGAAAATAGAGAAAAATATTCTAAAATTGAATTATACCAGAAGCGCACAGAACAAAAAAAAAATCCTGGAACCTTGTAAACATATTTCCTCCCCGAAAATAAACCGAGATGGGGCACAATAGAACCGTGTATATCGACACTCCCCAAACAACATATATATATATATATATA